>CM022666.1:2203615-2428615 GCA_012295275.1 Chrysomallon squamiferum
TCCAGAAGATGGTGGGAGGGTGAGCAATCTGAGCCCACTTGCTGAACTGTTCCACTCGAGTGACGAGGTCATGGTCCCACATGAGACAGAGGCTTCATGGATGGGTAAGCCTGAAGAAAACATTAACATTAAAAACAGGTAACATTAAAAACAGCTAACATTAAAAACAGCTAACGTTAAAAACAGTTAACATTAAAAACAGTTAACATTAAAAACATTTAACATTAAAAACTGTTAACATTAAAAACAGCTAACATTAAAAACATTTAACATTAAAAACAGTTAACATTAAAAAAATATATCATTAAAAAAAATGTAACATTAAAAACATTTAACATTAAAAATATTTAACACTAAAAAAATGTTCATGTTAAAAAAACTGAAAATAACTAAATAAAACAGAATATAATATAAATAATTCCGAAAATGTTTTTAAAATGTAGATAGACTAGAAAATGAGATACAATCATTTACCAAAGAAAATAAAACTTATGTTGTACATTTCTAGAATGACATGAAAATGAACAAATGTTTAACGTTTAAAAACTGAACAGAAATTTAATAAAATTTTAATTAAAACCATAGAATGACGTAGAAATTAAACAAATGTTCAGTTACAAAAAACTGAAATGCACAGAATATTTAATAAATGTTTAATGTTTAAAAATGTATCCTAAAATTTAATATGATTGTTGAGTGATAATATAGCGATAATATTTATTTACTTATTTAGATAAATTACAAGTTACTTGACTCTTTAATATTGTGATTATTTCTTTTTATTATTATCATTCCCTATAGATAACAGTATCACAGTCAAACTTCATATTACCTACTTTCTTTTCAATAACTGCATAACATGTTATAATGCATGTTTCAGTATAATAGTCAAACTTGATAATACATGCATTCTTTCTAGATAATAACTGAATAACATGAAAACGTCACTGGTATAACATGCAAATTTGATAATATATACATTCTTTGTACATAACTGCACAACATACAAACTTGAATAGTACAATATCGAACACCATAACACGGCAAACTTGATAATACAGCCACTCCTTCTAGATAACTGCATAAGAAGCAAACTAATATCCTAAATAACGGTATAACACGGCAAATACGACAACAAATGCATTTTTTTCTAAACAACGGCATAACATTGAAACTTCCCTGGTACACCTTTCTGCAAACCAAAGACGACAGTAACAAATACTGAACTGTATCGTATGCAGCTGGTTGATATACAAAACAAGGGGCGCTGAGGACTTTTCTACTTACTCTTTCCCAGGTTTCGGGAACATGGCCATCGTAGATGCAGTGGAAGATGTCTTCCAGGTCACTGCTCATCACCACCAGGCCCTGGATTCCTTTCTCCAAATCTGCCAGAGATGCACGAATCTCATCCAGCAGCATGTTGTAGCGCTGAATCTAGAATTAAAAACAAATTATATATTGTGTATTTAACTAATTAATGAAATAATAATAATTCAGCAGCATGAATGAATCTAGAATTAAAACAAATTATATATGTGTATTTAACTAATTAATGAATGTAACAATAACAATGTGTGTGCATATGAATATAAAATATATATATATATAATTAATGAATTCAGAATAACATTATCTATGTGTATCTGTATGTATGTGTGTGTGCATATATATATATATATAATGTATGTGTGTGTGTGTGTGTGTGTGAGAGAGAGAGAGAGAGAGAGAGTGTAAATATATACAATTTAGGAATCCAACAATGCATATATAAGACAATGTGAATGTAGATAAACACAAAGATAACCACACACATACACCAATAAGCAGACACAGAAAGCTTTAAACAAACAAGGCCAAAAAGATGAAAACAATAAATATAAATAAATCCACTTCTTCACTTTTTCTAAACAACATTTATTAAAAGATTAATAACTGTGTATTAAAATAATACAGAAATAAATATAACTATCTTTAATTTAAAAAGAAAATTTAATAACAATAATTAGAAGAAAAACAACAACAATAATAAACAAATGGATTTTTATAAAAACCTATCAATTTTAAAGAACTATACTTACACACATAAATAACACACACAAAATCAATTTTATAAAGCTATACAAAAAGCAAAATGACAGGAAACTCCAATATCTTACTTCTTGAAGCAGGACAACATTTAAAGCTGATGGGTCCACTGACAGAATTTTAGCTGTTCCTTCGTAATCAATATTTTCTGGAAGCTGACGGAAAATGTTGGCTGCAAGTTCCAACACCTGTGGAAGAAAAAAGAAAAAAAAAGAAATGCAAATTATTTTATTAATAATAACAAAAAAATAAAATTAAGAATGTTAATAATAAAAATGATGATAAGGATAATAATAAATAAAAACAATAATAATTATGAATTATAATAGTAGTAATAATAAATAAGAACATAAATAATAAATATTAATAATAATAATAATAATAATAAAGCAATAATAACAAATATGAATAATACAAAAAAGTTGAAAAATTTATAATAAAACAACAGCAACCAGAAAACAATTTAAGAATTATATTAATTAAAATAAAAATTATTATTAATATTACTAAACAAATCCTCAACCTTGCTAAACATTTGTAACTTTTATTCCTCACATTCTATATAAATTTTTTTTTTTTTTTTTTTAAATCTAAGATTCATCAATAATGATAACAATGTGATTCTGCTTAAAACACTATAAATACTTTAAAAAAAATACACAAACAACTTTCCACCTTCCATTTATCAATATTTTTTATTTTAAAAAACAAATCCTATTTCAGACAAGATTCACTCACTTTCTCTTCCCTGCTTTCACCCTGGGTGCTCGAGATCTGAGGCTGCAGTGACAACAGCGTGTCAAACATCATCTTCGTCTCTTGGATCTGGGAGGTGATGTCAGCGTTGGGGTGTTGCCCAAAAGCTTCGGGGTGATCAATGTTGGGCAGCATGCTCACATATTCCTTGTATGACGACAGAGGCCCATCCTTGGGGACATAGTAAGCTGGGAGAATCGACAGTCTGGAAAAGCAGTTGATGGATTTAATTAATGTAATGAACATAAATGATAAACGAAGGTAACTGAAAAGGTGAACATTTTTAAATTCTGGTTTATGTATCTCTGATAGTCATTAACAAATAACCTTAATGAATTTTTAGTAAATTTTCACATAAGTGGTTTTAATTACCAACTTTTGATGATAATAATGAAGTAACAGTTTTCATTTTTTTAATAATACCATTAAGTTAGGTATTTCAAAAAATATAAACAAAGAACAACAACAAAATATGATAATATGAGTAAATCAAAACAAGTTTGTAACAAAAAAAATTCTCTGTATGTGTGGATTTCTTATTTTAGATCTATTTATAAATTGGTGTTATTAATGAAAGAAACTAGCCAGAAAAAAGGAAATTGCATCAGTACAGACTTTATTATTATTAAAGATTGGTTTCAATTAACAAATGAAACAGTCAGTAATACATATAAAAGGTAACTGTACATTTTAAATGTAACCATAAATACTTGTTTATTATATTAAATACAGTAAATAAAGATTTTTTTTTTTTTTTTTTCAAACAGACACTTACTTGTAAAATGGTGTTGTCAGTGCTGCATCAGTGAAATAGTCAGAGATGTAGGTGTGCAGCAGTCTCCTGTCCCAGTCGTCAGTGACGTGGCCCCCATAGTTGATGCCAGCGATCAAATACTTGAGAGCGTCCCACGGAGTGTCTTCATACTCGTCCAGATAAATACTCAGCAAGTTCTCAGAAACCTGCAATTTGTTTGTTTTTTATTTACATGTGTTTTGTTGATGGTACGTTGATGTTAACACACACACACACAGAGAGAGAGAGAGAGAGAGTGTTTTGTTGATGGAGAGTTAATGAGAGAGAGAGAGAGAGAGAGAGAGAGAGAGAGAGAGAGAGAGAGAGAGAGAGAGAGAGAGAGAGAGAGAGAGAGAGAGAGAGAGAGAATTAACAGATACAATTTACACATTATTTGATTTCAATTCATAGTGGCAGGTATTTCTTTTAACATGATTAACATTACTCATGATAAAAACATAACAACTAATCTGAGAATGTAAAAAAAAAAAAAAATTCCACAAAGTTATATAAAATAAAATAACTATACAACTGGTAGAGAAATAAAAAAAATATTTATAAAACCAAATAAAAATCTAAATAAATATCTAAATAATTATCAACTGGTAGAGAAATAATTATACAGAAATATTTATCAAAAATTAAATAGATATATCTCTAAATAAAAACTGGTGAGAAAATTAAAATAAATATTTCTAATCAGCAGTCAACTGAATGTCAAGTAACAAATTGTCTCTGTTGTCTCTGCAGCTGATGAAAGCAGTCAGCTTCTTGACGTGGACACAAAACAGCATGTGATTTGGACAAACCTCGAAATCGGAGTCGTTGAACTCGTAGGCAATGTTCCAGCCAAGCATTAGAAACTTCTTCCTCTCGAGAAGCACTGAGTGGAAGAAGCAGAGACAGAAGAGGAGTTTCTTGTACTTGTCTTGTTTGTGGCATCGGCCAAACTGCTGGTCGTTTATCAGATTGTACAGACGTTTCATGTTTGCTTTTAGACCCTGTGGTTAAAAAAAATAATAATAATAATAATAATAGATGTAAGGGTGTTTATGAGTGGGTTTGATGTTTTGAAATGGATCTTTTTTTGAATCTGTTATAGATGTATTTAATGAAATTATTATTGTTGTTTTGTTTCATTTCAGGTTTAAATTCTACTCTATTTTTTTTTTTTGAAACAGAATCTTATCTATTTGAATTCCTGACTAAAATAACACACACACACATACACACACAAACAAAAATACAAACACATCCAAATGATTTCAGTTATTTTTTTACACTAGTTTACTGCACACAAACACAGACATAGAAAATCACACACACACACTCACACACACACACACACACACACACACACACACACACACACACACACACCCCCACACACACTCACACACCCACAAACCACCCACACAAACCCACCCAAACACACACACACACACACACACACACACACACACACTCACTCACTCACCTTTGGAGGTTCTGTTGTCATTTTTATCCCCTGCTGCAGGATGGAGATGGGGAATTCTGGGTGGGGACTGCTGCTCAGCCAGAGTCTGAATTCTGGGTGGGGCTCCTCTACCTGCAGCTGTTCCACTAGTTTGTCCAGGTGGGGCATCCAGCTCAGTGAGAGGTGACAGTTTGCCAGGAAAACCCAGTTTCCCTGAAAAATAAAATCATGTAAAGTTTATTACATATCTAGCTTCTACATTAATAATTAACAGTAATAATACTTTCTCTCTTTTGGGTAAAATAGAGAAATAGTAAATAATAATAATAATAATAATAATAATAATAATAATAATAATAAAACAGTAGTAGTAGTAGTAATAGTTGTAGTAATAACATATCTTGAAACACAAGTTAAAATACACTGACTTATTCCATAAACAGCCCTGTTTATATAATTATACTTATAGCTACATATATTGTTAAAGATTTTAAAGTAACTGCAAAAGTTTTCTCAATTAGTATACCTATACATATTCACTGCTTCTTAAACAAAAATGACAATGAAAATATTTACCTCCTTGACTCCCTCTTTGATCATCCTGGTAGCTATAGGAGCCTGACCTTGACCCAAGGAGAGGGCATGGAAGCGCTCCTCCATTCCACTGTTCTCTGCTAGCTGCATCAAAGCACTTGTGGGATCCTGATAACAATAACAATAACAATAACAACAGCAATAAATTATAAAAAGGTTTAATCAGTTATAAACAGCTATAAATACAAGCTTTAATAATAATTTTAACTTGAGAGATATCATCCTACAAGAACAAATCCTTAGCAGATCTTGTCTCTGTTATTTTTTACTGAAACAAAACTCAGTTGAAAAAAAATAGTTACAACTCAGAACATTTACATCAGCAAAAAATCAATGAACAAAAAAAAAAAAAACCTTCTTCTTCTTCAATCTATTATTATTCTTTTTTTTTTATTATTACTTTTTTTTTTCTCCCACACCTTGTCTAATCTCAATCAACAGAAAAAATTCCACAATTAAAATTATATTCCTGTTTTCCACAACACTTTTCAATGCATTTACGCAGCTGAAGAAACAGAAAGCTACAAGAAAGAGTTCTTATATGCAAGCAGAAGTGAGACGTACCACTCCAGGGGACAGGACAAAGATGAGAGGCGTCTTCGTGTTGGAGTCTTCGACCACCTGCTGCATGTCCAGCACAGGAGGTTCTACGAACTTTGATCCGAGGTTGTTGACGATGAACGACGTCGCGACAGAACGACACCCGGTCAGGACGTAGTGACCGAACTATCAGCATCCTTTGTAGCTCGTTACACGCGTTGTCCCACTCACCTGAGTAACAACAACAACAACAACAACAACAACAACATCATCATAACAATAAAATAATAATAATAAATAATAATAATAATAATAAATAATATCAATAATAATAAAATAATAATAATAATAATAATCAATAATAAAATAATAATAAAATAAATAATAATAATAGCAATAATAATAATAACAATAATAATAATAATAACAATAAAAATAACAATAATAATAATAAAAAACAATAAATTAAAATAATAAATACAATAAGAATAATAATAACAAGAGCAACAATAATATCAAAAATAATATCAATAATAATAACAACAACAGTAGTAGTAGTAGAACTATAATTGAAAACAATAATCATAATGATAAACATAACAATATTAAATAACTAATAATAATAATATTAAAATAACAATATTAATTAATAATAATGTAATAATAATATTAAAAAAACAATAATTAATAAAATAAATGCAATAAGAAAAATACAGTCAGTAGTAGTAGTAGAACTATAATTGAAAACAACTCATATAAACAGAAAATAACAATAAAAATCATTATTATAACCATCATCATCATCTTCTTCAGAAATCTATCATAATAAAATATTAATATCTTCATCAGAAAGTCATCATCATTAATATCTTAATCAACATCATCATCATCATCATCATCATCAACAACATCATCATCATTGTCATCTACAGTCATTCATTCACGTACCAGGTAAAGGTGTGTTTTCGGGGTCGGAAGAGGTGTACCAGATGTTCCAGTCTCGAGGGTACTGCTCAAAGGCTGTGATGATTCCGTGGAAGTTGGCCAGTTTCTCCAGTTCAGTGATGTTGTCCCAAGCATTGTCTGACAGCCAGCCAGAACAAGGGTTGTCCATCTGGTTCTCCCGGTCAATTACCTGGAAGTAAGTAAATTAACACCTGAGTTAACGAGTTTATAAAAATCTGAACAAGTAAATTAAGACCTGAGTGACTTGTTTGTAAAAATCTAATTAAGTAATTTAACACCTGAGTAATGTATTTATAAAAATCTAATTAAGTAATTTAACACCTAAGTAATGTATTTATAAAAATCTAATTAAGTAAATTAACACCTGAGTAATGTATTTATAAAAATCTAATTAAATAATTACCTGAGTATAGTAGATGTAAAATCTAATTAAATCATTTTCATAGCTAAATAAGTTATTTATGAAATTTAATTAATTAAATTAATACATGAGAAACCTATTTATAAAATTTAATTAATTAAATTTTACCTGAATAATATATTTATAAAACACAATTAATTAAATTAATACCTGGATATTGTACTAAATGTAATTAAATTAATTAATACCTGAATAACTTATGAAATTTAATTAATTAAATTAATACCTGAGAAAAATATTTGTAAAATTCATTTAATTAAATTAAAAACTATTTATAAAATTTAATTATATAAATTAATACCCGAGTAATTTTTTTTAATAAAATTTAATTAAATAAATCAGTATATATTACAGTTTAACTTTGTTGTCTTAACTTAAATAATATTTATTATTTTTTTCTTTTTGCTATTATTACTATTTCAGACATATAATTTCTCATTTTCCATTTTTATACAAATTAAATGGTAAACATCGCAATTCTTCTTTACCTTACTAATTACTCAAAAGAACAGATATGAAATATTTACTACCATATCAAAATTACTATACTTTCTGTTTGGTACAGTATTTCATTTTTGACAATGTAGTTTTTTTATTAATACAAATGCATAGACAGAGAATGCTAATATTAAACTGCTTTGGAAAAATCTGTCACCTTTCTACAGTGGACACCTCATTATATAACAACAATAATTAAACTGTGTGCACAGATGTACAATTACACTATGTAATTCCCAAACACTGAAAAATAAACAATTATTCTAACAATACTACAAGAACATGCAACACTGAAAAATAAACCACCTTTGTAATCAGGACAGAAGAGACAATTTACTAACAATTATCAGCTAACATACTATAACTATTCTACAAACTACAAACATGAAACATTTACAAAAACCTGTAAAAATAAGCCACCTTTATAATCAGGACATGACAAACAATTTATTAACATTATCTGAACGTGCTAGAATTATTCTAAAATCTAGACGTACTCTATACACATGAAATTTTTTTATTTTTTTATATTTTTTTAAAACCTGAAAAAAAAAAATAAGCCACCTTTATCATCCTTTATAAGGACATTTTAACATACAACAGTTATTCTAAGAACTCCCCTCACCAAACACTGGCTAACGACAATACTGAATAAATGTTTAATTTTACAGATGACCCCTCGTCAGATATATCTGAACTTTCACCATCAGTGTCACATGTTTGATCAGGACTGGAATGAGAATTTTCCTGAGAATTTTTCTCAGTGTTAATGGGGTGAATTGCCTAAAAGAAATTCATAATGCGAGTTTTTTGTTAAGAGTTTTAACTAATACAATGTAATTTAAAGATATAAATAAAAAAATAGTTTTTTTAAAATTCAGTACAGTCTGTGAAATATAAAATTTTAAATACAGATGCTGGATAATAAATAATTAAAGAAAAAAAAAAAGAGTTTTAATAAAACAGTAGCAGATTGAGGAAGGAAATAATAATAAAAAAATAAAAAATGAAATGAAATAAAAAGAAATAAATTACAATAAATTTAAAATATAAAATAAAATAAATATAATAAAATAAAATTTAAATAAAATTAAAGTGAAATGATAAATTAAATATCTTTCTCATAACCAAATATAATCGAAAAATATAAAATAATGCAAAATAAATATAAAAAAATATAATAACAAATGCATAATAATAATAATAAAAAAAAAAAAAAAAATAAATAAAATAAAAAAAATAAATAAAAAATAAATAAATAAAAAAAAAAAAATAAATAAAATAAAATTTAAAAAATAAATAAAATATTAATTAAAAAAAAAAATTATAAATTTAAAAATAAAAGTAATAATAAAAAAAAAAAATATAATTTTATACTTACAACTCCACCCCTGAGGAAAAAATTATATTCATCCATATTGAGTTTTCCAGCATGTTCTAAAATCTTTGCACACATTTGGAATGAAAAGAGTAACTTATGCTTCTCAAACAAACCACGACAGGTAAACCTGAAAGAAACAAACAATACAATTTTAAACTGAAACACAAAATACAATATAAAACAGAAACACAAAATACAGTTTTAAACTGAAATACGAAATACAATATAAAACTGAAATACAAAATACAATTTTAAAATGAAACACAAAACACAATTTTAAACTGAAACACAAAATACAATTTTAAACTGAAAGAAACACAGAATACAATTTTAAACTAAAAAACACAGAATACAATGTTAAATTAAAACACAAAATACAATTTTAAATTGAAAGAAACACAAAATACAATATAAAACAGAAAAATAAAATACAATTTTAAACAGTAACACAAAACACAATTTTAAACTGAAAATACAATTCTAAAGTAAAAGAAACACAATATACAGTATAAAACAGAAATATAAAATATAATTTTAAACTGGAAAACACAAAATAAAATTTGAAACTCAAGGACACACAAAATACAGTTTTAAACTGAAACATCTAAACAGCATCATGAACAAATATTTAAAAAAACAAAACAAAAATTTACCTGTATTTGACACATACACAGAAACATTAATAATTTCATGAAGTTAAATTATTTTAAAAAAAAAAAAAAAACTAAAACATACCTGTATTTGACACATACACAGAAATATTAATAATTTACACAGTTAATATTATTTTAACACAATCTCGACCAAACTAAAACTCACCTGCAGACATCACACACAAAAAAATATTAATAATTTACATAATAAACATTATTTTAACATAATCTTGACCAAACTAAAACTCACCTACAGACATCACACACCAAAAAATATTAATAACTTACATAATAAACATTATTTTAACAATCTCAACAAAACTATAACATACCTGCAGACAGCATACACCAAGAAATATTAATAATTTACATAATAAACATTATTTTCACACAATCTCGACCAAACTAAAGCTCACCTGTAGACTGCGTACGTGTGGAACTCATTGAGGTTTACAATTCTCTCCTCAAGTTTCGAGCTTCGTTGACTTCGCTCGATGGAGTTGATGAACAGTTCAATGTATGCGTCGAGAGAAAACTGATACATCGGGTCAATGCGGCCCATGTCGTTCAACACGAAAAACAAGATGGAGGTTCTCTGAGCACATGGCCGATAGCCCTAGAAATTTAAAAAACCCCAAAACAAACAGATGTAGGACTAATTGATAAAATGAGATGTTTGAATTATAAAACACACCCAAGTGCATGCACACATGTGCATAATGTGCACATATTCACATATTACTTACACAGTATCGTACAAACAAATTACTGAATGTGTCATATTAGCATATGCAGAAGCAGAAATATATATTTTATTTGATATTATACATCAGCATATATACATGTACATATGTTTTTAACAGACACACAAATCCACTAAGTTCATGACACATATAAAGCATATAAAGATGAACAGAGATATTCTGTATGACAAACATCCATAACACATATACATATGCACATTCAGATGCACATCATCTTGAATAAATGCTTGAGATAAATATGTAGAAAAGAAACTATATTGTAATGATGCACAGGTACCTTTGTATATTTGTGTTTTTTAATTAATTAATTAAATTATTTATTTATATTTATTTGTTTGTTTGTTTGTCTTTTATTTAATTGCTTATTTATTTATTTATTTGTTTTATTTATTTATTTATTTGTTTGTCAGTCTGTTTTATTTATTTATTTGTTTATTTGTTGGTTTATTTATTTATTTATTTATTTAATTGTCTGTTTTATTTGTTTATCTATTTATCTGTTTATCTGTTTGTTTTTTTAATCATTTCATCAAATAAAAAAATTTCAAAAATAAAATACAACAAACCTCTCGAGCAGCATCAATCTTGGCCTCAGTCTGTTCGGATATTTGCACCTGCTCGGATACCTCTTGTGACGTCACTTTTGACGTCTGCAGTGTGTTGACAAGTTGTTCATCATCAAGAAGTGAGCCTTTTGTCTCATACAGTAATCTGTTAACATAGCAAACCATAAAAACATTCAGTAACCATTCTCTTATTCATTCTGTCTTGAAAAAATATTTTCAATATCGTAACTTAAACACTTTGAGAAGCATTACATTGACTTTTTATCCAATTAATTTAAATTAATTTAATCTATTTAATTTCTTTAATTCATTTACTTCTTGCTGTTGTTTTTAACCTATTAAAACCAGTTTGATCAAGAAAATCACTAATAGAAAGAATATATTTTACATACAAAATTTCAACACTAAATAAAATTTAACCTTAAAATCTCGTCTTCACACTCGACCAGTTTTTTCTTGCCTGCTGCGATACTTCGCACCAGACTGTCTTTCTGCTCTTCCAGCTCTGGTCTCTCCTTTCTCACAACTATGCCAAGCAACTGAGCCTCAAGACCTGCAGATAAAACAAATAGTTACTGTTGAACCAAAGAAGTCTAAATAATGTGGTGTGTATTCCTGTATGTGCGTCAATGTCAGAGTGTCCATGTGTGTGTGTGTTTGTATATTAGGACTAAGGTATATATTTTGTATTTTACTTTTATAGATTTTTAAAATTTGATTTCATTCACGAAATCTCCTAACTACATCCACCAAACACTTAAAACATCATAGTTCTTCACATATGAAAGGTGATAAAAGTATAAAGGATATGTGTATGTATTTATGTGTGTTTATGAGTGTGGGTGTGTGTGTGTGTATGAATATATATGTATAGTTAGATAGATAATAATAATTTTCAAATGATATACAAATGTTGTATGTGATAAAATTATAGACAATACTTTCTATGCTTAAACAAACCTGCAGTATATTTCTACAGGAAAACATCTTGATACATCTCAACAGATACAAGAGTCTTAACATCTGTAACTTAATCCATTAATATATATATATATATATATAAGGAAGAAAAATAATTTTCATTGACCATTTTCAGTTTACCTTGTTCTTTGACAGCAAAGTTGACGATGGTGGCTTTGGTGGAGATTTCAGGAGCATAGTGAGGGTTGCTCAGTTTTGTTGTGATGTAGAATCTGAAGTCTTTGTTGTACTCCACCTCCTTGTCTCCTAGCCGAATCAAAAAGGCTCCTCCTGTGAAAAAAAAAAAAATCCCCCAAAAATGAATAAGACACATTATACTCATCTTGTTATACAAAATAATCAGTTAAGAACTAAAATCTGATCCATCAAATGATATCAAATTTTTTTTAATCATTATTGTTGTTATTATTAATTTTAATTTTAATTTTTTTTTTTTTTTTTTTAAAGCTACTAACCGACTTTCATCAAGGATTTGTTTAAAATGGGGTCCAGTGATGGGTCCAGTTTTTCCTGAACGTTCTGTAACAGGACAGGCAAACCGAACTGGATGGCATTCTCCAAAGTTCGCATGTAGTCAGACTGCTGCAGATCTATCACTTTGAGACCCTGTGAAGACATAAAGAAAAATATTTTAATTCAAACACTCTTAGTTAAATAAGGCAACAATGTTACAATAATACAAGACTCAGAAAACAAACACAGAAAACAGACACTCAAAAAAACAAATAACCCTAAACAACCCATTAGCAACATTATAAAATATTCTGGTTTTTTAATGATGCATTCTGTATTATCTATAAAATATTCTGTTTTTATTAATAAAGTATTCATTATTACCCCCATAAAAATTTTAGTTAATTTAATTAAATATTCTATTTTGTTAATTCAGTATTCAGTATTAATTCAAATTATTTAATTTTTTAATAAAATATCAGAGTTGTTTATAAAATATGGTAAACAATTTGCTGTTTTTTGCTTTTTCAGCACAGCCTGATTTATTCATCAAATTAAATTACCACTAACAATATCATTTCTTTAAAAAATTTAACAAACTTAAATTTAACATTTAAAATCTAAATAAACATTATATTCAGCACAAAACAAAAAAACGTTACCAGATTCACTCATGCGTTACCTTTGCTGCTTCCATATTTTTTATCCACTTGATGGCCTGTCCCTGGGGATCAATCATGAGCGGCCACCTGCGCCCTCGGGTGACAATCACACCGTTCTCTGTCGAGAAGGAGTCACTAGGCAACCCCTGGATGTTCCAGTCTCGCACGACAGTTGGCTTTGCCATGAAGTAACAGAAGTCAAAGTCCGGAGCATTCGGAATGTTCAGTTTTCTTATCTGAAATATTTCAGTATTTATAAATATAATATAGAATTTCAGTATTTATTATATAATATAGAATTTCAGTATGTATATATAATATAGAATTTCAGTATTTATTATATAATATAGAATTTCAGTATGTATATATATAATAGAATTTCAGTATTTATTATATAATATAGAATTTCAGTATTTATTATATAATATAGAATTTCAGTATTTATATATATAATATAGAATTTCAGTATGTATACAATACAGAATTTCAGTATGTATGTAACACAGAATGTCAGTATGTATATAATATAGAATTTCAATATGTATGTCATACAGAATTTCAGCATGTCTATAATATAGAATTTCAGTATGTACATAATATAGAATTTCAGTATGTTTATAATATAGAATTTCAGCATATGCATATAATATAGAATTTCAGCATGTATATATAATACAGAATTTCAGCATATGTATATAATATAGAATATCAGTATGTTTATAATATAGAATTTCAGCATATGTATATAATATAGAATTTCTTCATTTATAAAATGCAAAACTGCAATGGGTATTTAAAATTTAGAATTTCAACAAAGTTCTGGCTGCACAACCTATTGTAATTTTGTATGTTCAACACAGAATTTAATCTGACTATTGCAACAACAGCATAACAAATGATTATGTTGGTTAACTGTGGTTTGTACCTCATTCATCCAGTTTTTCTTCACAACGTCCTCGCGGTAGTTGGAGAGGAAAGGTCCCATGTACGACATGAATGCTGCTGCTATCAGGCAGTCTCCCAGCAGGTAACCCATCTGTTCCTCCAGATTCTGAAACAAAAAAATAATTTTTAAATACAACAACAACAACAACAATAACAATAATACTAATAGCCAACAATAATAACATTAATAATAATAATAATAATAATAATAATAATATTTATAATAAACAATAACAACAATAACAATAATAATATCAATAATAACAAAATAACTACAACAGTAATAACAAGAATAACAAAAAAAAACAACAACAACAACAGTAATAATAATAATAATAATAATAATAAAGGAATCATTGTATTATTTCTGTTATACTGGAAATTAAAATCTCTGTAAAAATTTCTACAACATATTTCAAATTGAAAATTATCACACACACACACACACACACATATTTAAATTACTGACATATGTGTCCATACATTGCAAGATTTGTTTTATGCTGCCATAAAAAAACGAAATACTTTCCATCACACAAGGTGACTAAAACAAATACCGTGACTGAAAACTGTAATTAATTAAACAAATTTTAAAAAAACAAATCAATTAATAAATAAAAATAAATAAATAAATAAACGTGGGTTTTAAGTTTCTTACTTTAACTGTTTCTTCCCATCTAATTCTCTCTCCTGCCAAGCCAGACACCAGTTTTGAAGCTCTGTCCAGCATCATCTCTGTGTGTTCAGCTTTCTTCTTTAATTCCTCTTTCTGTGACAGCTTCTCATCATACTGCTGTTTGAGATCAGCCATCTTAGCTTCAACCTACGTAATTGTGAAAATAATAAGAACAATTAGAATAATAATACCAATAATAATAATAATAATTAAAATAATAATAATACCAATAGTAGTGGTAATAGTAAAAGTAATAGTAATAATAATGATGATGATAATAATAATAATAATAATAACAACAATAATAATACTGGTAATAATAACTAAGTTCAGAAACTTTTTAAAACTAAATTATGACATTTAAACTAAATTCTGAAACTTTTAAAAATTTGAATTTTTAAAACTCTAAATTTTGACACTTTTAAAACAACACTGTGACACTATTAAAAAACAATATTTTGACACTTTTAAAATTAAATTCTGACACTTTTATTGTAAACTTTAAACTAAATTCTGATACCATCAAAGATAAATTCTTCAGACACTTTAAAACTAAATTCCGACACCTAAACTAAACTCTGATATCTAAACTAAATTCTCAAATTTAAAATCTGACACTTTTTAGAACTAAATTCTGTTTCTCACCTCAGCTAATTTAGCCTTGGCATCTGCCAGTGCAGCCTGCTTTTCTTTAAGCTGAGACATTGCTGCATTCAGCCTCTGTCTCTTCGGCTCAACCACTCGGTAAATTCGTCCATACATCTCCATCGCCCTCACCCACATGCACAGTGACTTGGCCGCGGTGGAGACACGCCCAATGATTTCAGGGTGGAAGTCTGACTGCTGGCAGTACGTGCCAATCTTTTTCAAAACTCTGTCAGATATGTTGTCTTTGTCAAAGTTCATCAGAGATTTCAGAAAGTTGCCATCACCTGTTTGAAGTTAAAATAGTAAGTTTGTAATAATTTGGGTAAGAAAGTGTATAATTTCAGTATGTGTAACATAACAAGTATCCAGTATTTTTATAAAACAAAATTCCTGTAAAACAAATATAAATTTCAATAGTATACAATATTAAAATTTCAACAGCATACAATCAAATTTCAGTATATGTATAATATAAAAGTATACAATAGAAATTTCAGTATCTGTACAATAGAAAATGTCAGTTGTATCCAACATTAAAATTGCATTGTATTTATGTTAAATCTCAGTAAATATATTACATAAAATTTCAGTATGTGTACAATATTCAAAATGTCACCAGTATACAATATGGTATTTCAGTATCTGTTCAGCATGAAATTTCAGTTATGTACACAATATACAAAATTTCACCATTATACAATATGGTATTTCAGTATCTATTATTCAATATGAAATTTCAGTTACGTACACCATATGCAAAATTTCAATATTATATAATATGGTATTTCAGTATGAAATTTCATTTTTTGGCAAAATATACAAAATTTCAACAGTATACAATATGGTATTTCAGTATCTGTTATTCACTATGAAATTTCAGTTTTTTGGCACAATATACAAAATTTCGGCAGTATACAATATGGTATATTTCTCTATCTATATATTCAGTATGAAATTTCAGTCTTACCAAGCTGTCTCTTTGCCTCTGACCAGGTTGGTTCACAGCCTCGCAGAATCATCACTGCCTCCATTACTTTCTCTACAAGGGCTGGGGGCCGGCCATACGACTTAATCTCAGTCATGTCTTTCTTGTTCAGAGACTCCAGCGCCTGAAAAACACAAGTTAATATTAAAATTAAAACAATAATTCTTAAATTATTATTGTCATTGTTGTTGTTGTTGTTTTTACTGTTGTTGTTGTTGTTGTTGTTATTATTATTATTATTATAATTGCTGTTGTTTTTGTTGTTGTTGTTTTTACTGTTGTTGTTGTTGTTGTTGTTGTTGTTATTATTATTATTATGTTATTACTATTATTATTTTGTTGTTGTTACTGTTGTTGTTATTATTAGTTATTATTATTTTGTATTGCTGTTATTATTATTATTATTATTATTATTATTATTATTATTATTATTATTATTGCTATTGTTTTTGTTGTTGTTGCTGTTGTTATTTTTCATTCTGTTATATAAATTTATTGTTAAAATAGTAATAGTTAAAAAGGACTTGTACCTTGATGGCCTCCTCTAAAGCTGGCATAGCCTCGTTGAGATCACTCTGTGCAAGGTCTGCCATGTGCTGACATTTTGTTTCTTCCTCCATTATTCTCTCACTCTTCTGAGCTACAGACTGGAATAATAATAATAATAATAATAGTGATATTAATAACAATAATAATAATAATTGTAATAGTAATAAAAGCAGTAGTAGAAGTAGTAGGGGTAGTAGTAATAATATGAGCACTAGTAATAGTTGTAGCAGTAACAGTAATAATAATAATAATAATAATAAAAGTATTCATTATCATAATATCAATAACTATAATAACAGTAAAAATAATATAAAAAATAAAGTAATAATTATTATTTTAAAAACAATAAATATAATAATAAAATATAACAGTTATTATTATCATAATTACTGTAACTACAGTAATAGTAATAATAATCTGAAAAACACTAATAACAAAAATAACAATAATATTAAAATATAATTGTAATAATAACCATAATAACAATAATTTTTAAATAATAACTACAATAATAAAACCAACAACAACACTTTTCTTCTCCTTATTTTTCAATACTTCACGGTGTCTAAAAACATTTTCAATTTTATATTCATTTTAATACTTTAAAAGTGATGAGTAACAAATTTACCTTCTGCTGCTCATCGGCTTCTCTCTTCTGCTGGACGATGATGACAAGGTACTCCTCACACTGTTTCTGAAACTGCGCAACCTTCGTCTTCGCGCATCTGACAGTTCAATGGACATAAACTCGACTTTCTCCCGAGTTTCGTCAATCTTGCTCAGTCCATTTTTCAACTTGTTGGCAGCATTACCCAGTTCTTCTTTCTTTTCTTTTAGAAGTCTTGAGTAAAAAAAATAAAATAAAATAATAATAATAATTAAAATATATATATATATATATATAGTTGATGTATGAAATTTAATTATTTGGAAGTATTCTGGGATTCGAAATTAATTTAGTGTTTTAAAAATATATATTATTAAAACAAAATTATTATTATAATTATTATTATTATTATTATTATTAACCATTATTATTATAATAATTATAATATTTATTATTATAATTATTAATCAATATTACTATTATTATTATTACTATTATCATTATCACTATCATTATTATTATTATTAAATAAATAAATTAATAAATACCTAAACAGGTTAAGATAGTTCTGTTTATCATTAATATATTTAATATATAATATATTTATTTTTTTATTTTAAACTGGTAACTCACTGCTTGTAGCCAGACACAAGTTCGAGGTAGTTGGTGGGTGTCACGTAGTTGTGTCGACGCATCTCCAACAACATCCTCTTAGAAAACTCAGACACTGACTTGTGCATCATCGAAAACATCTGAGCCAGAGCTGGCTTTAGTTTGTCCTGAAATACAACAACAATAATAACAACAACAGCAACAACAACAACAATAATAATAACAATAATAACACTAATAATAATAGTAATAGTAATAATAGTAATAGTAATAATAGTAATAGTAATAATAATAGTAATAATAATAATAATAATAATAATAATAACAATAACAATAACAATAATACTAATAGTAATAATAATAATAATAATAACAATAATAATAATACTAACAATAGTAATAAGATATGCAATCAAAATTACTAACACACTTGTCACATTTATACGAATGTTTAAATGCAAAATCATGATTTATTTTTCACATTTTTTCTTTATATATTTGTAATTTTTAACTCAAGATAACAAAAATTTTAAACCAGAAATGCTGCTAATGAGAAGGCATAATACTGTCAAGCTTACTTACCATCATCATCATGCAAGAATTTAGAGATAAAAAAAAAATTTAAAAATCAATTCAAAATTTGCTCTTTGCTTTTTCTTTCCCTTATCCCAAACTTTATCACTTTACTTTTTTGCCTCCATTAATTCGTGGGTCACTTTAAACATAATTACGTTAAAAAAAAAATATTTTTAAAATGTCTGACCTCTTCTTCACTGCCAAGGCTTTCCTCACCCAGGTATTTGTCAGCTACTTCCAGAAGAGCATCTTGAGGCCACTCACTAAACCAGTCGATGGTTGTACAGTTGACAAATGCTGGGAACATACGAATTCGGTTCCTGCAAGACAATGTTAAAATTCTGAGTTTGGAAATGTGTACAGCAACATTCAGAATATATGGGAAAAATCATGCAGTAGTATTTTTAATTTAAATTTCATTGCAAATGTTTTGGTATAAATTGATTTGAACCTTTTGTATCAATTTTACCATTTTTAAATATTTTTGATTAAAAACTTTTTTCAAATATGTACACGAACAAATACATCAATTATATATATATATGTTTTATGTGTTAAAATATTAATTAACTAAACTAATAATTTAATTGAATAACAATAAAATATACAAAACCTACATCATTTAAAGAAAATTACATAATTAAATTCAAAATTTTCTACTACCAAATCATCACAATAATTAACAAATTTAGGTAATTATTTTAGTTCCCTGTGAAATTTTTTATTATAATTATATACCATACATCTATAACATTATCTAGATATTGAGAGATAACCAGCATGCAATATTCCACGGTGACACTATGAAGTGAATTTCACAATAACAGTGTCACATATGTGTATATTTGCTAGAGTCTGTGAAATACATTGTATACTGGATTGACATGACTATGAACAAACAGTGTAAAATGGGAAACATATTTTGCTGTGACAAACTAGTAACATGCATGAATGATGTTTTTATTTTATTGATATAGAATCAATACTAATAATAATAATAATAATAATAATAATAATAATTCATAATAAACATTTAAATATATTTTAAAAAAATAAACAAAATATTTTTGAAAAAAGAAGACTTTAATAATAATAATAATAATAATAATTTTAAAATTGATGTTTTAATAATAATAAAATAATAATTTTAAAATTATCCATTTTTATATAAAAAAACTTCATAACAAACATTTCAATTTTTCAAAAAATGTTACAACATGTTTTGGATGGGTTTTTTAAAGATTAAATAATAATAATAATAATAATAAATAATAATATTTTTTAATAATTAATAAATATTAATAATAATAATAACAAAAATAATAGTAATAATAACAGTAATAATAATAATAGTAGAAAGCAATAATAATTATAATAATTATAACAATAATAATAAAGTGAAACAATATTTATTTCTGCTGTAGATAAATAGTATAAAAATAGACTACAAATAATCGCATTCAGAGTAACATAAAATGATTGCTGTGGAAAATAATTTGTATTATTTTATATTAATTTTATTTTATGTTATTGCATAGATGCCATGCGTCACTTACCTATTCTGACATCTTGATAAATAACACAAGCAAATTAAGCAAATAGTCAACAGTGTAACATACATATTTTTACATTAGCGCGATTTAAAAGGAAAATAGAAATTAAATTTGGTTTTGATTTTTGTGTTGTTTATTTTTGGGAGACAGTACGTCTATTTATTTTAATTTATTTTGTTTTATTTATTTATATAATTAGTTTGAAGATTTTATTGAAAATCCTAATTTCAATTTTGAAGGTTTTAAAACAAAAACAAATAATAATAATAATAATAATAATAATAATAATAATAATAATAATAATAATAAATAAATAAATAAATAAATAAATAAATAAATAAATGCAAATCAAAAAGAAATTCCACAATATTTCAAGTATTGGCTCGTCCTGCCAAAAAACACTGTTATGTGTTTTTGAATTCAATGACTTATAAACGACCATAAAAAATCATTTTGTGGTAATGCTTTTACAATGTAATTATAGATATACATATTGGACTGTGATGCTGTCCTTTGTGTTATGGTAGTTTGGTGCAAACCTACTACAACAGGATTATTTCTAACAGTAGGGTGACAGTAAAAGCTTTTCAGAGTAATTGTGTATTACAACTCTTTGTTTAAATGACAGAGATATTGATTTATATTGAGACTTTCACAAAAATATAGTGAATTTAACAACTACTGTTTTTAGTGTGAATATATAAAAATATAATAACAAAAAAGAGAGAGAGAGAGAGAGAGAGAGAGAGAGAGAGAGAGAGAGAGAGAGATACTATAAAAAGTTAAAACCACTGAAAAACAAAACATCTATGGTCTAAACACAGATAAAACATTATTTACATTTGTGTGTGTTTCGCACATCTCTCTCTACGTATGTTTATTTTGGAATAACTGATACACAACAAACAGACGATGTTTCAGCTTGCATGGAACAACAACTAGCAGGATTTTGTGACATAAAGATATTTCATCATCACATATATATAGAGAAGCAGGCTGCAGTTTGCTGATGATACAAATTTGTGTTCAGCTTTCAATGTGATCACAACATCCCTTAGCTAATTTATTTTTCACATTTATCAACAGACCATGGTATGCTTTCATGATTCCTTTTAAAATTGCAGCCAAAAATAAAACAGAATTTTTCAATACCAGTAGCAAGTAAATAAATAAATAAATAATAAAATAATTATAAAAAAAAAATAATTAAATAAATAAAATTTGGTATAAAATATTTTTAACAAAAGAATTGCTAACGTATTTAAAATCCAAAATTTTATTTTTCAATGTTAATAAATAAATTTGTTTTTAAAAAATAACAATTACAGATTAGTATTTTAGTTTAAAATAACATACTGAATTAACAGGATTAACAAGAAATTAATAGAATTCCCATTAAATTATTATTTTATTTTCAAACCATGAAATCATTAAAGAGTTTATATATAGATGTGTATTTGAGTGTAAAATATATATATATATATATATATATAATTATAAATATATCTATGTGTGTGTGTGTCTGTGTGTCTGTCTGTGTGTGTGTGTGTGGCTGTGTGTGTGTAAATGATCACTGATAATTATAATCAAATTTTAACTAAATAAGTACAATATTGACCACTACTACATTTGAAATTGTCAATAGTGCTGACTCAATCTGCTGCATTTCAAAATGTATTTTCATTCACTTTCTAACTACACAAGAAACAATAATTTGTCTATTAATATTATATATATTAAAAAGTAGTTAATTATTCATATCACTGGACCTCACATTTATTTATGAGCAAATCTTTAATGTAAAAAAAACTCCACAGATCCTCACCAGGTATTATTATTATTATTATTTTCATTATTATGATAATTTTTATAATCATTATTATTATGCTTTCTTTTAATTAAATATTCTTTCACTTACTTATCTGTTTATTTATTTTCTTTCATTGTCTTATTTCACAATTAGTTATAATAAAAACAAATTTTAAATTATATTTCTTGTTAAATCATTAACGTAATAATTATTATTTTATTTTTGGTATTCCTTATATCACAAACATCATAACCACCACCATCAGCACCATCATCATCAATATAAGACAAACTAAAGTGTATTTAAAGTGTGTATTAGAGTGTATACCTGAATGCCTCTCCTACAGGACTCATGCACAACACAACATGCAGGTTGGCTCGCACTCTCTGAATCAAGTACTGAAATATCAGCTGAGCTGTGTCATCAATTCCCTCTTTGGCTGCATCGTCTATCAGCTGGTTTCGAACCTACAGGATAGTTTAAAATAACAGTAATAATAATAATAATAATGATAGTGATAATAATAATAGTAATAACAGTAATAATAATAGTAATAATAATAATGATAGTGATAGCAATAATAATAATAATAATAATAATAATAATAATAATAATAGTAATAATAATAACAATAATAATGATGATGATAATTGTAATAATGATGATGATTATGAAGATAATAATTAGAATAATGATAATGATAATAATAATAACAATAATAACAACAACAATAATGATAATATAATAATAACAACAACAATAATAACAATAGAATAACTAATAACAATGATAATATAATAACAACAACATTAATACTTTAATAAGATATTCAACTTGTTAGGAAGTTACCACTATACAAGAGAAAATAATTTTAAAAGTTGTTGCCATTACTGATTATTATTTTCTTTTCTAAATAAATAATTAAAGAAGTAAATAAAAAACTAGATTTCCATCCATCGATATCAATTTTATTTATTTATTTACTGATTTATTTATTTACTATTTATTTATTTATTTATCTATTTTATTTATTTATTTATTTACCTATTTTATTTATTTATTTATTTATTTATCTGTCTATCTATCTATTTATCTATTTTATTTACTTATTAATTTATTTATTTATTTATTTACCTATTTTATTATTTATTTATTTATTTATTACCTCTTCAAACTCATCAGTTTTGTAGAGGTTGGGAACCTCTCCACTACTCAAAATGTTGTTAATGTCCTCTAGAAAACTTTCCTCAACAACCTGCATGTCATTGAACAGAAACACAGTAGGCTTGTTCTCTATTCCTGACAGTGCATACAGCTTCTTCAGATCTGAAACAAACAAACAATATGTACTGGCAAATAGATTATATACATAAATAAATAAATAAATAATAAAACAATAAAAAAAACACAGAAATAATGGATACACTTCAGAATACACTATTCACAGCAGGCAAACACTCAGCAATAAATAATAAATAATAAATAACAACAGTTACCTTCTCTGAACTCCAGTCTTCTGTAGTGTTTGGAGATCTCCACCTGGAAAGTGGTGTACTCACAGATGTGTGAGGCAAGGCGGGTCAGACTCTGTCTGCCACTCCCACCAATACCCACCAGCAGCATGTTCCCACGGGGCTGTCGAATGACCCTCACAATTTTGGATACTGCGACAGAAAGAAAAAACATTTTTATATCTGTGTTTTTTACTTTTTGAGAAATAGGTGTTTTTTTTTTTTTTTTTTAAAAACAAGACCATTTATTAGTGCTCAGTTTTGTGTTTGTTTAGAATGAATATTATTTATGTGTATGAAAAGATAGATGGATGGATGGATGGATGGATGGATGGAAAGTGGGGTGATAGACAGATGAACAGATAATTGGACAAACTGATGGATAGAAGATGGACAGATGGATTGATTGATTGACAGATTGATGGATAAATGAAATGAATAAATGAACAAACATACTAATGGATGGATTGATGTATGGACGGAAGGAAGAGGAGGACATTTGTTGGACCAGAGAAAGAAAAAACAAATAAGTGATTGAAAGAATAGGTCAGTGAATGAATGAATGAATGACTAAGTGAATGAATAAAGGAATAGGAGAGTGAATGAATGAATAGATGAATGCATGAGTGAGTAAATGAAGGAATAGGTGAATGAATGAATGAATAGATGAATGCACGAGTGAGTAAATGAAGGAATAGGTGAATGAATGAAGGAATAGGTGAGTGAATGATGAATGAGTGAGTGGATGAATACCGTGCTCTATGGCATCTCTGAAAAGGACGAGGTTCATGCGAACAACGCCAGGAGTTGTGTTGTATTCTTCCAGCATTTCCAGCATGTACTTCTTCAGTGAATCTATCTTTAGAATGTCTTCATACACCTGGTCAGGGTTCATGTAGTCACCTGTGAGAAAAAAAAAAATTTCAAAAATTAAATTACAAAAATTAAATTACAAAAATTAAGTTACGAGAAACTGAATATTTTAGTTTGCTATTTCTAAAATATTTAAAAAAAAATATATATATATATTTTTTTTTTAATGAATATATTTATTTATAAAATTAAAATATATTTAAAAGGTCTTTTTCAATCAGATAGCTAAAATCTAAGTCACAATGCAAACTAGTAATTAACGGAACCAAGAAAATAAGACTGCAGATCGTGCCACGTCATGCTTGCTTTAATCTGGAACCAACTCTAATAATGGCTTACCAAAAATTGGCGTCACTTTGTTTGGGCAGATGTTGTGGAAGGTCTGATCAAAGAGGACTCCCAGCTTCTCAGACAGAATCGTCACAAAGGCCTCGTTGTCAACGTTGTCAACAAGACGATCAGAAAATACTCTGTAAATATCAGAGAAAAAAACCAAAAAAAATTAAAATAAAATTTTTATAAATAATGTGAAATTGCTGAAAATGTAAAAATATAGATGTAATTAGGCAGATTATGACATGTTCAGATGATCAGAAAATACTCTGTAAGTGTCAGACAAAAAAAAAAAATGTTCAGATGATCAGAAAATACTCTGTAAGTGTCAGACAAAAATAAAAAATTAAAATAAAATATTTATAAATAATGTCAAATTGCTGAAAATGTAAAAAATATAGATGTAATTATGCAGATGATAACATATGATCAGATGATCAAAAAATATTCTGTAAGTATCAGACAAAGATAAAAATAATTATTCATAAATAAATGTGATGTCCAGGTGAATTTCCTGAATATGTAAAAATGTAGATATAATTAGGTAAATTGTGACGTTTGTTTGAATGTTTAAATGTAGATGCATGTGTTTGAATTTGTTTTTAAAAGCATGCGTGCAAGAATGTATAAACATGGGTAAATAGTAGGTATGTTTGTATGGTGTTAGTGTGCACATGTTTATGTATTTGTATTTTACTGGGCATCAAAATAATAATAATAATAATAATAATAATAATAATATGAAATCAATAAAATTATTTTATTAAGCCAAATTATTTGAAAATAAAACTCTTTTTTTTTCCACTAACCTAGTCTGTCTAATCTAAATACATATTAAAAACTGAAAAAGATATTTATCTACAACCGTATCCATATCACAGAGAAGAAAATACATACAGATACAGATAAAGATATTTAAAAATATTCTTGTGAAAGTTATTTTCACCTGAAGCATTCATGGATCCACAGTCTGGTCATTGCATGACGAGTGTCGTGGAAGTCTTTGTGAGCTCTCAGCAACCCTTGAAACACCTGTAGAGTACACTGACTTTATTAACAGAGCCCTGGTTGGACCGGGAAATAAGCGAGATCTGCATTATTTTACACTTGTTGTTAAGAGCTTTTAAATACACACACACATACATAGACATTTGTATATGTATTTTTTTGTGTGTCTGTGTGTGTGTGTGTGTGTGTGTCACAAAACCTGGTGTGTAGATTGTATAGAACTGTAGAATTTTCAAATCCACAATATTGAATACCGTTCAATATAGTGAATTTTAGAATTATCCAGGAAAGAGTTTTTAGATTGTTTATAACAATTATTTTTTGTCTATATGCAAAACAGAACTTTAACAAAGTTAGTAAAAATGTGTACAGATTTTGTGGACAAAAATTGACTTGAAATTTTCTCAAATATTATTTATTATTTACTTATAATATACGTCACACTTTTAATGAAAAAGAGCATTACACTGATAAGTGAGTATAATTTATTGTATAATTAAATAAGGGTCAACCAAAAAAAACTTTTCACAAACCCACAACACAAAGAATATCCTCCATTATTAGCACCTTGGAAAGACAAAGCACGAAATGAGAATGCGCAATCTTTAAAAAACGAAAATGAAAGTGAAAGTGAAAGTAGGTTAACGTTACCTTGGAGATGTCTCTCAGGTTAAACAGGTAGTGTATCTTGGTGGGAGTGGGCAGGAAGCGGTTGACAACGCTGTTGTACATTTCAATGGTGGCCTGGGTCATGATGTCGCCAATCGGCTTCACCTCCTCCTCAAAGTCCTGCAGCTTCTGATTGATCATGCTGCCAAAGATTCGCTTGATTTGGGACTCCTGGAATGAATGAACAAATAAAATGACACGAATGAGTGAGTGATTGAAAGAATGAAAGAAAGACTGAAATAATGAAGGAACGAATAAATGATTGAAAGAATGAAATAAATGAATGATTGAAAGAATGAATAAATGATTGAAAGAATGAAAGAATGAATGAATGACTGAAAGAATGAAAATGAATGAAACAATGAAAAAATGAATGAATAAAACTAATGGGCAAATAATTAGCAACATCAACAACAACAACAACAACAACAATAATAACAACAACAACACTATAATCAGTACTCTAGCACAAAACTGAACAAGTGGATTACTGGATATATGTGTGTATTTTCAACAACAGACCAGTCACTGGATATCAGCAGAACTGAAGAAAATAAACGTGTCGTAGTTTCAGTATAATACGTACATGTGGGAAGGTCATGTTGATGAGATTAAACCGACTCTGAAGACGTCGCGAGATGACCATCCTGCCTCCCCCTGGGGGTCCCATGGCAACCGCTAGGAACATGTCCTGAAATAAAATGTACAAAATTTGAATTTTTTTAAAAAAATTACAAATTATTATTAATAACTTTATAAATTTAATAATCATGATAGATCAGATTTGATAAATAAGAAAGACCTGTCTTGATGTATTTAATATCTGATAAAGAACATTTGATAAGCAAGAGTTATCTACCTTGAAGTATTTAATATCTGATAAAGAATATTTGATAAGTCAGAGTTATCAACCTTGTTGTGTTTAATATCTGATAAAGAACATTTGATGGGTAAGAGTTATCTACCTTGTTGTATTTAATATCTGACAAAGAACATTTGATAAGCAAGAGTTATCTACCTTGATGTATTTAATATCTGATAAACAGTATTTGATAACATTATATGGTGAGTTAGAAGTACCTACCTTAATGTATTTAACATTAAATAACATTTAATAACTAAGAATTGAATACTTGATATATTTAATATCTGATAAACAGTATTCGATAAATAACGTTTGGTAAATAACACTTAGATAAATAACACAGACAAATAACATACAGTAAGTAAAAAAAAAAATAACCTATCTTCATATATTTAATATCTGATATTTAATATCAACTGCTCACCTTGATATATTTAACAGTCTGTTTTGATCTGTCGTACCAGAACCCATAGTCGAGCCACAGTTTGATGAGTTCAAGAGGAGCCTGTGATCCGAACGTGTCTTTGGCTGGCATGTTGAAGTCATCCATGAATGTGATGAGTTTTTTGCCGCCGATAGGAACATAGACCCCTTTGTCCTTTTCTCCACCCTGCTTTCAATGATCTCCTGCACGTTGTTTGATGTAGTCTGAAAACACAGCAGTAATTTAGTACAGAAATGTTCAATTTTAAACTGAAATTTCATTTTAAGTAAAATGTTTAAGATTAGTATATAGATAGATAGATAGTTAAATAGATAGATACAGATTATAGACAGACTGAAATATATATATATATATATAGATAGATATAGATATAGATATAGATATAGATATAGATAGATATAGATATAGATATAGATATAGATTTAAATTTAGATAGACAGCTTTTAAAAATTTTAGAACTACAATTTCATTTTAAATGCAATTTTTAAATTTTGTTTTTATAAATTTATTTTTGAAAGTTTTGTATCTTGATGTTTAATTTAATGTAATAGTTTCTTTTGAATGAAGATTTTTAATATGTTGCACACACACACACACACACACACACATGCACACACACACACACACACACACACACACACACACACACACACGCACACACACACACACACACACACGCACACACACGCACACGCACACACACACACACACACACACACACACACTCACACACACACACACACACACACACACACACACACACACACAAATGTACCTGTGCAGACATGTTGATGTGCAGTATACTGTAGGACTTGTTCAGCTGGTTCAGAGTATTTCCAGCAACTGATGTTTTTCCCGTTCCAACTGGACCCACAAGCATCACAGGGTAACTTGACACAATGAGAGACCTGGTGAGAAACTGGTATCTCACCATGTCCACTGTGGGAACAATCAACTTGAAAAATGGCAGCCTGAAATTTAAACACTTGAAATTTAGACAAAGATATAATAATAATATGATGATGATGATAATGATGATAAGAACAACAACAACAACAATGACAACAACAATAATAATAAAATAATAATAATAATAATAATAATAATAATAATAAATAATAATAATATAAAATAATAAAAAAAATAAAAATAATAAAGAAAATTTTAAAAATAAAATCAAAAAAAAAAAAAATAAAAAAAGGTAATTAAATACAATGTTGAAATAAGCAAATAAACAAAATATGAATTTGATAAGTAATCAAATAAAAAATAAACTAATATAAAAAATAAACTAATAAAATAACACACAACAACAACAACAACACAAAAATAGCAAACAAATAAACAAATACACTAATAAATAAACCAACCTATATTAACATACATAAATAAATACTAACACAGCAACAAATAAAATAAACAAACAAACATTTTAACAACTAAATAAGATCACATACGCTGGATTGTACTTCCATCCTCCTTTCAGTTTTTCTTCCCAGTGAACCCACGTTTTGTTCTTCGAGTCGACAAAGTACTCGTAATTGTGTCTTTGTTTGGGAACGTGCCTTCCATTTCACGGAAATAATTGTCTATTTTTTTCCGCCCGTCTTCATCTGTCGAACAGCACAGTGACCAGATCATACAGAACTGGAACCACAGTTCCACCATGTGCACAAAATTGTCAGAGTCGTTTGCATCAATCTGAGATATAAATAATCAAGTTAGTTAGTTAGTTAGTTAGTTAGTAAATAAATAAGTAGATAGAATAATATAATAAAGAAAGAAATTGAATAAATGTTAAACACATACACCTCACTCTATATTATAGAAGCTTAAATTATGTTATAACACAATCTCTGATATATTATGTTTTCATCTGTTTGGTACAATGCACTGGTATCATCTATTTCCCCATCATGTGGTAATGTCCAGCTGGTTAGAGAATACATTAATAAGAAATGTAACAGATACTAAACACTGCACCTTACAGAAGTTAAATTATGTTGTAACACTATCTCTAATGTTTGGTACAATACCTTGGTATTTTCTACTTCTTCTTTAGTACTAATTTTTCTCATTCGAAGAGGATAATAACAATTATAACACATACCCCACACTCCACATTACAGAAGTTAAATTATGTTATAACACAAACTGTAATATTTGGTACAATGCTTTGGTATTTTCTACCTCTACTACAATACTAATTTTTCTCATTTGTAGAGGATAATAACAGTTAAAACACATACCCCACACTCCACATTACAGATGATAATAACATTACAGATGATAATAACAGTTAAAACACATACCCCACACTCCACATTACAGATGATAATAACAGCTATAACACATACCCCACACTCCACATTACAGATGATAATAACAATTATAACACATACCCCACACTCCACATTACAGAAGCAGTCGAGAAGCTTGCAGAGTGATGAAATTCCATTCAGTTCTGCAATGGGGATCAGCTCTTTGCAGTTGGCCTTCTTGAACTCCAAAAGCTTCACAACATATTTATCAAAGAGTCGCTTCAGTTCTTCAGTCAAAGCCTGATGTCGTAGAAAAGAAATAGCAGAGATGACGTTAAACAAAACAAAAAAAAAACCAAAAAAAGTACTCACATTTAAATTAGTGGTTTTATATATAAAAGATATAGCCAAATTTCCATTTTATCACAGCAAATTTTATCATTTTAAAAAAAATAAATAAATAAATAAAAAATAAAAAGATAATTTTAATAATAATTTAAAAAATAAATAAAAAATTAAAAATTAGAAGATGTTATGAAATAAAAAAAAAATGTGAAGATTTTTCAGCATTACTATCAACAATAACAATAGAAATAAAATCTAAATAAATTAAAACTCATAAAATATTAGTTTTTATATATATAAAACAAAAATGAATAAATTTTAAAATCTTTTTAATTATTATTATTATTGTTAACTTCATAATCTTTCACCTTCTCAGATGATTTTTTTTCCAGCCACGAATCAACATATGGTTGCCATCCAAGGTCCTTGTAATCGGCATACACCATGCCACACCTGGAAACAGTGGCAGGGGATGCCACTGACAGATCCTCAACCTCAAACAACAGGGAGACATTGTCTGGCATGGAAATTCGCTCACCGTTGATAAGAGTCAAAATCTTGTTGTCGTCCATCACCGAATTCATGCTCTCAATCCACAGAGTGTCAACGGGACCATCAAAAACAATCCACTTGTCATCTGGTTTTCATCTAGTGTAATTGTGTGGAAAATAAAACCCCAAAAGTTAAGGCACTGATTCATTTGTATATGTACACATGCACGAGTCCAATACATGTGCAGAAGTTATAAAAAGGATTTTTTTTTTAAAAGTTAAATATTTATCAAAATAATAATAGTAATAATAGTAATAGTAATAATATCATATCGTAATAGTAATAATAGTAATAATAATATAGTATTTCCATATTTAAGTAGAAATTATTGTCTAATAAAATGTTTAATTAAATGAAGAATGAGACATTTAAAAAAAAAAAAAAAAGAAAGATAAACAAAAGATTTTAAAATTATTACTTCTGTTACAAAACCGAAATATGATTCATTTTCTTTATTAATTAAGAAGCTTATTTTAATTACTAATAGCCAAATCTGATTTAATTAATCTATCAATATTTAGTAATTTAGTAAATATTGCATTTGAAGCATTAAATCATTTGAAAACAATGATAACTAAAAAAAAAAATATATATATTTGTAAGTAATAAAATTTAAAAAAAACACATATTTTCAAAGAAAATCATTAACAAATTTTTTTAAATTAAACAATAAAATAACTAATTAAACAGGTAATAATTTTAAAAGCACATATAAAACAAGTTAAAAAGACAATAAATAAAGCAGGGAGATGCCAAACTGTCTAACTATTTTATGTGTTTCAATGACTAACAGAAATTAGCATTTGCATGACCAATAGAAAGTTGACTAAATGACTAAATGCAATTTCTGTTTAAGTGACTAACATATTTTCTATATAACTAACTAACTGATCTTTTTTTCTTTTTTTTGAGTAAGTGAAATTTGTGTTTAAATTATTAATATTTATATTTACATGACTTTCAAATATTTTTGTTACAGTGACTGATAGATATTTTGATATTAAGCTTTTATGTGACTAATTGATTTTGTTTATGATTAACTGATATTTTGTTTTCAGTGACTTGATATTTGTGTGACTAATTGAAAATTGACTAAAATTTGTGTTTTAACAAATTTGACTGATATTTGTGTTTCATGGAATAATTGCATTTCAGAGATTGATATTTGTGTTTGAGTGATTAACTGATATTTTGTGTTTCAGTGACTAACTGATATTTGTGTTTCAGTGACTAATTGAAATTTGAAGTTGAGTGACTAACTGATATTTGTGTTTCAGTAACTGATATTTGTGTTTCAGTGACTGATATTTGTGTTTCACGGAATAATTGCATTTCAGAGACTAACTGATATTTGTGTTTCATTGACTAACTGATATTTGTGTTTCATTGACTAACTGATATTTGTGTTTCAGTGACTAACTGATATTTGTGTTTCAGTGACTAATTGATATTTGTGTTTCAGAGACTAATTGATATTTATGTTTCAGTGATTAATTGATATTTGTGTTTCAGACTAACTGATATTTGTGTTTCAGTGACTAACTGATATTTGTGTTTCAGTGATTAATTGATATTTAGTGTTTCAGTGACTAACTGATATTTGTGTTTCAGTGACTAAATGATATTTGTGTTTCAGTGACTAACTGATATTTGTGTTTCAGTGACTAATTGATATTTGTGTTTCAGAGACTAATTGATATTTGTGTTTCAGTGACTAACTGATATTTGTGTTTCAGTGACTAATTGATATTTGTGTTTCAGTGACTAATTGATATTTGTGTTTCAGAGACTGATATTTGTGTTTCAGTGACTAATTGATATTTGTGTTTCAGTGACTAATTGATATTTGTGTTTCAGTGACTAACTGATATTTGTGTTTCAGTGACTAATTGATATTTGTGTTTCAGTGACTGGTATTTGTGTTTCAGTGACTAATTGATATTTGTGTTTCAGAGACTAATTGATATTTGTGTTTCAGTGACTAACTGATAATTGTGGTGCTGCTACAATTTATTTTTAGGTCAGAAGGTTTACGATTTTTGGCTCACTTTCAAAACCGAATTCTGAAAAAATTAAATTTAAATAATAACAAAGATAAACTATAATTTTAAAATATCTTTGAACATTAAATAAAATTAAAAAAATTAACAAAAATAAATATTATGAATAAGATGGATAGACTATTTCAAGCAAAAGATGTAAAAGCACAGGAAAAACTTTAATCATTGTTAATAACTTCTAAAAAATAAATCAGAAATTAATAGCAAATAAATTGTAAAATCTTAAAAATTCATTAACTTCAAAAACCAAACTAATTAATTCTTACTCTGCTGTAACAGTAATAATAAAAAAATAATAATAATAAAAATAATAATAAATGAAACTAGAACAAGATGAAAAAGCAAAACTAACATGTCTTTGTATCAACATGAAAAATCTATAAATGAATGAATACATTTTGAAGAATAAATGAATTTACAAGAAAAAAAAAATTGTTTTTATTTGTTTGAATTAACTATACCATAATGTTCTGAAAAACAAAACAAAAATTTAAATATAGGTAATATTTAAAACTACAACAACACATTAATAACAAATACGACAATGTTTTTAAAAACAACTTTGTATAACATAAATGATTTCAATATCTGTAAATTAATTTAAATCAAGCACTGTCTTTAAATCACCACAGAACAATTTGTATATACCTATACATCTGTAAGCAATATATGTGTGTTTACTTATTTGTATATCTCTATGTACAAAAAAGACAGACACACGCACGCATGCGCACACATGTACATACATACACAAAATCTGTAAAAGTGTTCATCTGCATATTCATATCCATACACACATTGATGCAACACCTTCAAATCATAATTAATTAAAACCAACAAGTATTGTCTTCAAATTATCACAAAACAAAATAGCAGACGCAGTATTTACCTGCACAGGTTTGTCTCATGACACTAGAGAGGACTCCATCTGTCCATTCGTTAGTATTGAGATCAAACTCTCCATACAGTTCACCCAGGGACAATGCTTTGGGATTCAAGGGAAATTCCTGTAAGAATGAAAAATGTAGAGTAAAGTATAAGAAGCTGCTGTCTTTAAGAAAATACTTTTTCTTGTAAAATGTGATGAGAGAAATCAAATAAAAAAAAAAAAAAAAAAAAAATGTATGAGATTAAATATATTTTGTATGTTTCATGATATAAATAACTGATATTATGTGTGTGTGTATGTGTTTTGTATGTATGCATGTTTGTGTGTTTACATTACTGGAGACCAATCTTTGTGACAATAAAGTAAAACTATAAAATAGAAAACTTGTACAATAACAAATAAATAAATAAATAAATAAATAAATAAAAAATAAAAGAGAAAAAAAAAAAAAAAAAAGAAGTATTAAAAATTATTTCTCTCTCACTTTGACAATTTGGAAGTTTGTGTCCCCATTTCTACTCAGTCTGGTCACAGTTGACTGAAGAATCTTCCACGCCACTGATTTCCCAGAGAGAGTGTTTCCAACGATCATCACTGCATGCCGAGATGATTTAGTCTCAAACAGCTGGATGATTTTAGTCACAGTGTGTTCATTCTGCTGCAGTTTGTTCTCTTTAAGCTCTTCGTAAATGCCATCCTTCAGCTGTAGGAAATATTTAAGACATTGATTTTTTTTTTTAATGCTGGTGTTAGTGAGTTTTAGAGCCTTGGCTCTGAATTAAAAGTTTGAGTATTCTAGATGCCTAGAATTATGATGGAATGTTTGTCTCTATGTCACTTATACTTAAATGTGTGAGTGTTTACATTTGTAAGGTGTGCATAGAATAACGAATGAATTTTCATCTCTAAGTCACTGATACATATTCATGTGTACATACATTCAATCTTTATGTAAAAACACTTCATATACACACACACACACACACACAAACACTCATTTACTCACATTTGTCAAAAAACATAGATTCTCACAAAAGATGCATGACAAGAAACACACACATATCTTCATGATCCAATGTTCATATACACACTACCTACCTGTATGAACATACACTCACATACCTCTGTCCTCAATCACTTACTCACACATATTACCTCTATGAACACACACACACACTCACACCTCTAGAATAAAGAACAGTTTACCTTAGAATAGTCAACCACTGGGGTTTCCACTCCTGGGAAGAGATCAGACATGATGGCATTGAAAAGAGGAAGATCTGAAGATGTCAGTTTAGCAATGTTCATGTCCTTCATAGACAGAAGCAGGATCTGAAATTAAAGTTTTCAAATGTCCCAGTCATTATATCAATTCATCTATTTCTTTTCACTGTTTTTAATCCTTGCTTGTTCTAGAACTACAAGCATTTTGTGCATTCTGAAAAGCTAAAATTAAAGTTTTAAAATATCCAGTTCATCATTTCTTCTCATGAATTTCTTCTTAAATGTTCTTGAACTATAGTTACCATTTAAAAGTTGGTGATATTTGTTTTAGGAAAATAAAAGTTTAGTTAGCTTGGGATATCACACATTCTGACAGACTTAATTTAAAGATCTAACATATCTAATTATATTTTTTCTTAGGTTTTTCTTTCTTTTGATATGTTTTCTTAAAATGATTCCTTGTTAGGGAAGGCGTGCTATTTCCAACAATAAGTATAGTCATTTACATGTAGGAAAATATTAAATAATGCCTCTGTATTCAAACAAATTTTATTAGAAACACTGAGAACTATATAAACTAACACCTATTATTTGCAGTATTTTAATTATATTTGGAGAACCTACCTCCTCATCAGACAAGTTAGGATTGCTTCGTTTCTTTCTGCCTGCATATCTGAGCACAGACACGAGAGCTCGCAAGCCGAAGTCGTAGTGATCTTGATGTGACAGCTGCTGCTCAGCGAGACTGTACATGGTGTACACTTTCTTAGCCAGGATCTGAAGTGAGGTAAATGTTGTTGAATTAATGTAGTATTATCTTGGAGACCAGAAACAAATTAAAACTTTTTTGAATTTTTTTCAGTATTTTTGTCATATGTATGCCAACAAAAAAAAAAAAAAAAAAATGAAGAAGAAAAGAAATGAATGAGAAAATTATACCAATATTTTTAAAAACTGAAAAAAAAAAAAAAAAAAAAAAAGAAAAAAACTTTTATAAATTAAATTAAACAAATAAAAAATGATGAATAAAGGAAAAAAAAAATGAGAAAAAGAACTTACCTTTGTGTTGCTGAATCCCTCTGCAAACAGAATGATTTCAGCAATGAGGTTGGAATCGGGAACAACCATGGCAATAGGTCTGAACATCGACTTCAAGTTGTCAGGAAGTTCTGTCCGGCCAGCATACCCTGTAAATTGAAAATTTGAAAATACAATACCACTACAACTTCACATCCTCCACTACAGCTATAAAAGTACAGATAAAAACAATTTACATTTCGCTCACACAGAATCATTATAAACTTACCTGGATTCATTGTAATGAGGGTTCCACAAGACCACTACTACTGCAACTACCACTAAAACTCTAACCACTACAACTCTAACCACAACAGAAAGAGAACATTTTTTTTTACATTTCACTAACACAGAATCATTATAAACGTACCTGGATTCATTGTAATGAAGGTTCCACAGGACCAGATGAGATCAATTTCTCTGCCCTCAAATATGAACCTCTGTCTGTTTGCTGCCAGTGCACTGAGGATGGAGAGGATCTGCTGAGCAACCACAGACAACACCTCAATGTTGATTCTGTTGAACTCATCAAAACAGCCCCAGGCTCCGGTCTGGAAGGATGAAAAAAAATCATCTTTGTGTAACGTAAATTATGATTTTGTTAAATATCTTTTGGTAAGATGTTTTTATTATGTCTATTTCCATGCTAAATGTCTTGTAACTGCATGCATGTTTTGATAAATATCTTTTAGAAAGATGTATTTTTTTTTGAAAAATAGCTTCTTCATGCAAATGTATTTTTGTAAATAACTTATAATGATTTGCAAAATATTTTTTTAAAACTGTGCAATATATCATATGACAAAAGTACTTCGCAAAAAATCATAGAGTAGCAAACAGTTATTTATAACAGTAATAATAATAATAATAATAACAACAAGAACAATAATAATAAAAATAATAATAATAATAATAAAAATAATAACAATAATAATAATATTATAATAATAATAACAATAACAGTAATAATAATAATAACAACAGTAATAATAAAAATAATAATAATAATAATAATAAAAATAATAACAATAATAATAATAATATAATAATAATAACAATAACAGTAATAATAATAATAATAAAAACAACAATAATAATAAATATAATAATAATAATAATAGTAATAGCAATAACAACAACAACAATAACAATAACAGACCTGAGCTAATCCTGAAAACATTCTTCCCATTGACTTGTAATCAAGACCCTCGGAACAGTTCACCACAATGACGTACATCCCAAGAGCCTTGCCCAGGTCTTTCGTCGTTTCCGTTTTGCCCGTTCCAGCCGGCCCCTTCGGGCTCCCACCCCTGTGGAGGTGGAGGGCGGTGGTCAGTGTCATGTAACAGCGATCTGTCAGTGGCGTGATGACGAGACGGCCGGAGTTGCCAAGGTACTCGTAGCCGTACTGGAACTGCGTGTTCGTCTGGCGAATTACGCAGTCGTCGATTTCCTTGTCCCAGTAGACGCGAAGCTGACTGAGCCACTCGAAGGCAGTGACATCGGCGCAGCCTGATTTTATCATCTTCTCGACAATGTCTCTGGCGTGCACTTCGATGGTTACCAGGGCAACGATCTTCAGTCGCTGAATTTTTGTGAGGCTTCCTCTGATCGCCTCCGACATTTTGTTCAGCATGGCAACCTGAAAACAAATGGATTGAGAATAAATTAAAAAAATATATATTAAATTATAAAATGAAATTAAATTAAAATATAAAATACAATACAAAATAAAATATAAATATATTAAATTATTGAATTAAAAAATTATAATACAATACAAAATAAAATGAAATAAAAATATTAAAATAAAATGAAATAAAATAAAAATAAAATACAATAAAATTAAATTAAATTAAATTAAATTAAATTAAATTAAATTAAAATATATTAAATTAAATTAAATAAAATAAAACATAATTAAATCAAATCAAAGAAGTTAGGGTATCATTATTTTCAAAATAAGAATAAAATTCTCTGTAACTATTATCTCAACTTAAAAAAAAAAAAAAACCCAAACCCCCCACATATATTAGAAACATGATTTTAGAAGTATTTTAGAAGTACAACAAAGAAAATGATTTCTGAGACCAAAAGATTAGACTAACCTGTTTCTTTTTCATGCTCTTCAATGCACGCTTATCTCCCCTGTCTTTGCAGGTCGTGAGAGCCTTGGTGACATCCTGTGTCCACTGAATCTGACTGGCGGTTATACACAGCTGTAAAACAATTTCAACATCATTATTCACTGATTTTTTATTTATTTATTTATTTAATTATTTATTTTTATGTGTATTTGTTTGGTTTGTTTGAAGACAATTTAAAATGTCTGATCAGTTTTGATTAGTTATCTATATTGATAATTATTAAAACATAACCATTGTGATTTTATTATTATTATTATTATTATTATTATTATTATTATTATTATTATTATTTTTATTTATTTTTATTATTATTATTATTATTGTCATCATCATTATTATTTATCAGTACTAATAGTCCATCATCATATGATTATCACCATTATATCATTCATCATTGTTGTCTTTATAATTAATAAGAAAAGGTAGTTTATTAATTATAACCATCATCATCATCATTATTTATCAGTAGAGGTGGTTTGATCATCATCAGCAGCAACATCATCTTGCTTTAGTATTATTACCAATATTATCATTATCATTATTTTCATTCTCATTATTATTATTGTCATTATCATCATTATCATCATCATTATTATTATCATTACCACCACCACCATCATCATCACTATCATTGCCACCATCATCATCGTCATCATCGTCATCATCATCATCATTATTATTATTATTACCTGTCCAGGCCAGTCTTTGACCCACTTGTCTCTTTTTGTGAGATTTTTCTTCAGAGACTGTCGGCAGTTCTTCAGCACTTCCTTCAGCGTCCACCTCATCGTCTTTTCAACGTCACACAGCCACGCCTGGTCACAAACACAAATACAACTGTTACAGTAAGTAATGTGATCCTTCAAACTAATCATTCTGTTAAGTATGACATCATCACCCAAAGTCAGTTCAATCAAAAGCATATCATCAATTTAAACACGCTATTTTGATGTCTATCATATCAGATCACAGAGTCAATACCAAGCTAATAATTGTAGATTTTGAAAATTCAAACTATTTATTAAATAGTTCTGTTACAACTTAACTCATGTCATTTTTGAGCACCAAGCTAAATAATACTTAATTAGGAAAATAAAAAAAAATATTTATTAAATATTTTCATTGCAGCTTAACTTAGGCTTGAAACTTGAGAGTCATAACTGTGTAATTATCTGTTTTTACCTCAACAGGGCCTTCCAGGAACACAGAATGTCCAAACTCTACGTATTCAGCATCAGATGAAAACATACCAGCAGCCTCCCATTTCTGAGAAAGTCCAGCCTGAAACAGATAAAATAAATAGGTAAGTAAGTAAGTAAGTAAAAAATAAATAAATAAATAAATAGTACATTAGTGAGGAAGTAAGTAATAAATAAGTAATAAATAAGTAATAAGTAAGTATGTAAGTAAGTATGTAAGTACGTAAAAAATAAATAAATAAATAGTAGATAAGTAAGGAAGTAAGTAATAAATAAATAAGTAAATAAGTAAATAAGTAATAAGTAAGTAGGTAAGTAAGCAAGTAAGTAATAAGTAAGTAGGTAAGTAAAAAACAAATATATAAATAAATAGTAGATAACTAAGGAAGAAAGCAATAAATGAATAAGCAAATAAGTAAGTAATAATTAAGGAGGTAAGTAATAAATAAGTAAGTATGTATGTATGTAAGTAGGTAATAAATAAATAAATATATAAACACTAAATAAATAAGTCAGTAAAAAAGAAAGAAAGAAAGATATAATAATAATAAGAAGAAAAATAATAACCATAGCAATAATAACAAAACAATAACAACAATAATAATAACAATAACAATAATAACAATAATAATTAAAGTGAAATTCTTCCATCATGTTCATCATCTTACAAGTAAAACTATCTTTACCACTATGTTTAATCCATAATGTACTGAAGTCTAAATAAGTATCCACTGAGTGTTTCTGATCAAAAACCCTTACCCTGTTCATTCTGAGAGATCGAATGTTGTCGAAACACTTCTTCAGATGTATCTGTACAGCCTCTGGATTCTTCGACTGTCCGAGGATCTCCAGCAGATCGTCATTCGACAGAAAGTAGAAGCGGGGAAATATCTGTCTCTTAGTCTCCAGATACATGTCCAGCGACTTCTGGATTTCCTCCAGTTTGACGTTCATGTCGTTAAGTTGATCCAGAAGCTCTGAAAGTTGAGAAGAATGAACTGAAGTGAAGTGATTTGAAATGAATTTGGAGTGAGTTATATTAATTTAATAAAATTAAAAAAAAAAAAAAAAATTGAAAAGGAAATTATTTAAATGAAATAAAAATATATTTTTTAAATTTGTACTGATCTGAAATGAACTAAATAAGAAACTAAAATGATGAAAAAAAATTATATAAACTACCATTCTGAAAAATAAAGCAAAATTAAATAAAATAAAATAATGAACAATAAGATAAGTTATAAGAATATCAAAATTTAATTAAATTAAAATTAAAATTATTTAATATAAGACAACTATAATTCCTTACCTTTTCAGAACTTTTTTACCTACATTATCATTTCAATTATTTTTTTAAAATTTCAATCACAAATTAAAATACATCCTTTTACCTTTTTCTAACCTGCTTTTCTTACATTTTGGGGGACTTTTTAAACCAAATGTTTACAGATTTAACTGACCTGGGTGGTGTGTTCCTCGCAGAGCGTTTTTCACAGAGTTCAGTCGGTTCATTATCACTTTCCATCTGTTATTGACGTCATCAAACTCAGATGATTCCCGGGGGAGTTGTTTTCTGATATCCTCTCCCAGAAAGATATTCTATGAATAAAATAAATCATAAAATACTAAATATGTAACTTTCATAAATCAATTTATAAAAAAAAAAAAATAAAAATAAATTTAAAAAAAAAAGAAAAAAGAAAAGAAAAAGAAAAAAAAAAGACCAAAAAAGGGGAAAAGATTTGAAAGATTTTAAATATAGCATATTTTAATGTGAAAATGTATTAAAGATGTGAAACCAAGTATATCAACATTTAATTCAAAAGTAATTTAAAAAAATAACAAATTAATTTTCATTTAAAAATAAATAATTCAATTTTCTTTTTTGATAAAATTAATTATTTTAATTTATTATCAAAAAAAAACAAAAAAAACTTTATAAATAAAAAATGGGTTTTGATTTTCTATATAAGCTACAATTTAAAAAACACTGAAAACCAAAATTTGTTAAAATATTTTTACCTCCAAATACATCCATTGTCTCTGAACAGTCAACAGCATCTCAACCACTTCAAGAATGTGTGACAGAGTTCTCTCCCATTTGTCCACCTCAATCTCAAAGGCCTTGACAAAACGTGATGCTTTCATAGTGGACAACTGAACTTGGTTATCTTCAAGTGCCGCAAACACATCTTCAGTTGACCTTGAATATAAAGCTTGAATATAAAGCTTGAATAATAAGGTGATCACAGCAAAACTATAACTAAATGTATGCCACTTATAACAGTCATTAAAATCAAGATGGTGGAGTATAGTTTATGGGAAAAAATGATCAGACATTGTTAATATGTTCATTGTGATTAATATTATTGAAAAGGTCACTGTAATCAATATGGTCTATAGGTCAATATATTTAACAGAGTAATTATGAAGGTCAAAAAGTTCAATACTGTCAAAAAGGTCAATATATTGAATAGAGTCATTAGGATCACAGTGGTCATTAAGATCAGATGGGTCAGTATATTTAATAGTCATTAGTGTCTATAGATACAAATAGTCAGCTCCATACAAATGGTCAAAATATTAAGACTGCCAAGCACAGCAAAGTACACAAAATGGATAATATGGTAATTATCAGTATTATTAACTTTATCAAATTATTAATATCATGAACAGAAAGTGGTTACTGTGGTAAAAACAGTTAAGGAGGTCAAAATGATCATGGATATCAAAATGGATATGACACTTATGAAAACAGCATTGTTAGTGAAAGACAAGCATCATCTGTATGGCCTTTATCGTCAAGATGGTCACTTACCTCAGTTTGAAGTGTCCTTTGTCCTTATATGGAGTAATGTCCAAGTCTGTGACATTCCACGTCTGCTCAATTGATTGCAGACCCTGAAAAACATCACCAGAAAAATATATTGATCAGAAGGAAATATAAAAAAATTATATATATAAATAAATAAATAAATAAATTCTAGTAAATAAATAAATAAGCAAATAAATAAAGAATGAAAGAAAGAGAAATTAATAAAGAACGAATGAAAAACAAAACACATTTTAATAACAATAATTGACAGAAAAGAAAAAACAATAAAATCAATATAAGTCATAAATTTTAATTGCATAATTTAACTTCTAATTAAATATAATAATAGTAATAGCAGTAATAACAAATAGTTTTTAAAATGACACTGGTTTTCCAAACAACAATTTCTTGCAGTAGGTAAAATTCTTTTTACTCTTTATACATAAAAACACACACACACACACACAACACACACACACACACACACACACACACACACACACATGCCTACATTCATACTATAATAGACAAGACTGTAGTTAACCTGTTCAATAGCCAACTCCTTTGTTGCAGCACTGGAGATGTCGTGTATCTGTTCACTGTACTGGTCAAAGCCAAACTCGATGATTCTCTCCAGCGTAAAATCTTCCGATTTCGGATCAAACGTTTTCTGCATTTCTTCCTGGAGAAAATCAGATTTTTTCTTTGTTTAGTTTATTGTTTTTAAAATTTAAAATAATAATAATAACAATATTAATGACAATAACAATAACAACAATAATGACAATAATAAAAATAATAATAATAATAATGACAATAACACTAATAATAACAATAACAATAATATGTATGACAATAGTTATAATAATAATGATAATTATATAAATAACAAGAATAACAATAGGACAATATCACAGTAATAATAATAATAATAATAATAATAATAATAATAATAATAATAATAATAATCATAAAAATAATAACACAATGACAATAATAATGATAATAATAAAATTTCAAAAATAAAAATATTACAAACTAAATCAATTTACTTTAACAAAAATAATATCCATTTGTAGAAAGAAAAATTGGATTAAAAACTAAAATTAGAAATTATGTAAAAAAAAATTACAGTAATGTATTAATAATTAACTTAATCTGCAGAAACAAAAATCTTATCCCAATAATTAATAATGACAACAATACTTTAATGAATTTTCTTTATTAATTTCTGTTTTGGAATGGATAACTCTGCAGTGGAAGTGGAAGCAATGAAGAGATTTGATCCTGCAGCCTCTCAGTACACACCTGTGTAATAATAACTGTTAAGTATGAGAATGAGATGTTTTACCTGTATCTTTGTCCAGTGGCGTGGCCGCAGAGCGGTGTTTTTCAAATCAGTGATTAGAGGCATCGTGCGTTTAAACTGGTCAACTCTGTTCTTGACCACGTCGACAATCTCCCAGTTTTTGTCCTGGAAAATTGATTTTAATTTGTAAATAAATGATGTGGAAGAAAGATTTTAATTTATAAAGTAAATTATATAATGAAGAAAGATACATTTTAACTTAGGAATTTCATTAAATAATGAGGAAGAAACATTTTACTTATGAAAACAAATTAAATGTTTTTGATAAAAAAATATTAATACTAGAAACTACATTAAATGTTGTATGAAACATTTTAGGTTAAAATTAAATTAAATATTGAGGAACCAAAATTTAACTTTATAAATTAAATGAAATGCTGACAAAAAAAATATTCTAATTTATAAATTAATTTTCATCAATATAATTAAACAATAATAAAAACAGTTAAATTAATGACAATCATTCTGATAATAAACAAAAAGTAATAATAAAATGAATGTCAATAATAATAATAATAATAATAATAATAATAATAATAATAATAATAATCACAATAATAATAATAATAATATAAACAACAACAAAATTAATAATAATAATAATAATAATATAATAAATAACAACAACAGTAATAACCTTTAGATCTCGGCTGTACTTGTTGAGTTTCTTGAAGATTGTAATGGACTGCACCTCCATGTCAGACGTCTGCAGCTCTGTGAACTTGCCCTGTTTCCACTCCTCCCACAGTCTCTCCCACTCCCTGGCCAGGTCCCACACACTCTCCAGCTGCTCCAGTTCCTGCAGACAGAGAAACACAGATAAATAAGTAAATAAGTAAATAAATAAATAAATAAATAAATAAGTAAATAAATAAGTAAATAAGTAAATAAATAAGTAAATAAATAAATAAATAAATAAATTAAATAAATAAATAGAGAAATAAGTAAATAAACAGATAAATAAATAAATGTGTGTGTGTGAGTGTGTATATATAAATAAGTAAAATAAAGTAAAATAAAATAAATAAATGAATAAAATATATAAATATAATTATAAACAAATTCAATAAACAAATAAATAATTAAATGAATAAATAAGAATATAAATAAAATAAATAAACATCACAAACAAGAAAATAAGTAAGTAGATAAATAAGTATGTAGGTATGTAAGTGGTTAAGGAACTAAGTAAGTAAGTAGTTAAATAAATAAGTGGGTAGGTAAGTAAATATACATATTAAGTAGGTTAATAAATAAGTGAGTAAATAAGAAAATAAAAAAATAAATATGAAAATAAGATATTTCAAACCATTGATAAAATCATAAATGAAACACACCTACACTTACACCACACACACACACACACAAACACACTTTTAGTATACAAACACATAAACATAAATATTTACACATTCTGTTCATCTACTCAAAATCGGGACTCACTTTTTCCAGACTCATCACTTCCTTTGACGGCTGGTGGTCTATTTTGAAAATGGACAGGCCTTTTCGTATCGTCTGCTCTTGCTCCTTCAGAGCGTTCACTGACTGGCGGATCAAGTTGATGGTTTCCAGGGCATCTTTCGTCTGAATTGTGCTGGAGAACGGACCTTTGGTTGAGAACTCCTCCAGCAGGCTGGACACCTGTTTCTTCAGATCTTCAGACTGTGCCAGCAGACTGGTCTTGAATCTTTCCTGCAGAAGTAATTTCAATTATCTTGTACTGGTTTAATATTTTATATATGCATATTGTTTGTTTTTACCTTATTTTATAAAAGAGTAATTTCTAATTCTGTCTGTCTGTGTCCCTGTCTATCTATCTATCTATCTATCTGTCTCTCTGTCTTTCTGTCTCTCTGTCTTTCTGTCTGTCTGTCTGTCTATCTATCTATCTATCTATATAATTAAACATTGTTATTTTAAAACAAGGTAATATAAACCCAAAAAGGCCTTCTTCAAGAGAATACATTATATGTCTTACAGTAAAATTTAATAAAATCAAATGAGACACATTCATCAATAAATTGCTGAAAGTTGTTGCCAAACTCTGGGTAGTGCCAAACATTGATGCAATATTCATGTTGTCAGTAAAAAATGGATGTGAAAATTTAAACTGCCAAAGAGTATCAGGTTAATTGTAAAAATGCAAATTTGCAAATATTACAACTTATGTATCTCATGGAAGCTGATAAAAAGGAATTTTTTATTATTTTAAGACATGGGTAAAAAACAACTGAGTCCATGAAAGATATAGTAAATTTGTTTTTTCTTACCTTGTGTTTCTTCAACATAACATCAGCATCTATCAGAGTCTGCTGGAATTTCACCCATTCGTTTGGCAGTTCGTTGTTCATTTCCAAAACCTGAGAACAAAATAACAAATAAATAAATAAATGCAAAAATCAGTTTTCAAACAAAATGTCTTAAAAAGCAAGCGCAATGAATGGCAAATATCTTCTCTGAACAAAATAACAAATGGTAAAATCAATTTATAAAGGCATAACCTATTTCTCCTGAGTTCTGAATTATTCATTAAGAGATATAAGATTTAACTTCTAAGTCCAGACCATCCATCCATCCATCAAACAAGACACACAAACACCCATCCACCCACACTTACAAATACACATCCATCCATCAAACCAGACACACAAACACCCATTCAGCCACCCTTACAAACACAAACACATCAATCCATCCATCCATCTATCCATTCAAAAACTAGATGTTCTTACTTCTTGTTCAATGGGCACTTCATACTTCTCCAGAATGCTAAACTGCTCATTAAGAGGCAAAAACTTGGCCTCAATCTCTCTCTGGTTTGTGTGCAGCTGCTCCCATAGTTTCAGGCTTTCTCCCAGATCATCTAAATTCTGGGGAGGTTGACTCACCCTTGTTAGTGAAAAGAAGAAGAAGAAGAAGAAGAAGAATATAGAGTCTAAAGTAAACTGAATATGGCTTGTACGTCATTCTCTTTTTCAAAAAAATTCTTAAAACAGATTGTTTATTTCTTTCATAATTGTTTGCTGCCACGAAGATGAATATTTTAATCAAGATCCAGTAAGTTTGATTATAAAATTTATTTTAAAAAAAACCCACTGATAGACAAAAAATAAAATAAAATAAAATAAATAAATAAATTAAATTAAATTAAAAAAATAATAATAATAATAATAATTAATAATAATAATAATAATAAAATTACATAAATAAATAAATAAACAATAAAAATAAACTGATAAATAAATAATAACAAAAATAATAATAATAAAATATCAACCATGTCTGTAAAATCTTTATGCCTAAAGACATTTTCATTATCAAAAACAAAAAATACAACATCCGCATTTTCGTGATTTCTGCAAAAAAATCACTTAATACAATAATCTCATTTTTCACTTCTTAACAAAAACGAACGAAAAAGCAAAACTCAAGACTTCTTACTTCTCTCCATTTTCTTTGAGGAAAGAATAAAGCTCTTTCAGTTTGGCTGATGCAATTTCTCTCAACAACGTGGTGAATTTATTCTGCCACTCGTTACAGTGAGCGAGAATCGACTGTTTCAAAGGAGAGCAATCCAGCAGGACAAACTGGATGTTCAGAATTGTCTCTTGTGTCTGTACATTGTTGGCCACCTCGTCATATCTGTAAAATGTCAAAAAAAAATTTAAAAAATGTATTTGAAAAGATTGTGGATTATCTGAAGACCTGGGTGAAAGATGTAATTATCTAAAATTGTCATTTAAATTGTTAATGTTTGAATAGCTGTATTTTCCTAAAAGTTTAAATTAATACTTTAAACATCACACATATTGAAGTAGAAACAAATATTTTTGTCAGCATTATTTTTATAACTAACATCATCATCACCATCATCATCATTATTATTACAAGCATTATTTTTTACTATAATCATCATGAATATATGCACAGAAAAAGAAATAAAATTTCATCATCATCATAACCATCACTTCATCATCACAATCACCATTATCATTTCCATCACCATCATCATCTCAATCACTATCATCATCATCCATCCATCCTATCACCCTCATCATCATCATGATCATCACCACAATCATCACATTCACTATCATGATCATTAACCCCACTTTCATCATCATCATCATTACTGTTACTGTTTTACATGCTATAGAATAACAACAACTGAACCAAACCTGGCAATATCGGCGTCAAAGGAAGACACTTGAGGGTTGAGCTTCTTGTATCTGCGTATGAAAGCATCTTTCTGGATCTCCCAGATTTCTCTGTAGTTGTCCCAGATTGCCAGATATGACTGCAGGTTCTGAGCATTGGCTTTCATTCCTGCATCTATAACATTCTGGATCTTTGATATCTCTTCATCACGGGAGATAACTTCATGGATAGGCTGTAAAAAAGCCCCAAGAATTGTAACTTTTACAGAGCAAGCCAAAATGTGCAGTAAAAACAAACTGAATTAAATTGGAGAAATTATATTTAGTTTTAAAGTAGTAAAAAAAAAAAAAAAATGTCATTGTCTAACAGGTCTATAATATTATAATTTCTCAGGCATGAAATTATCAAATAGTTATCACTTCCAGATTTGTTTAAATAACGAGAACATTCAAAAAAATATTTTGAAAATGAGATAGACCAATGTCATTTTCGTTTCGTTTTTGATATTTATCTTAAAAAAAATATGTATCTTTAAATTCTCAATTTATTTATATAAAGAATAAAATAGAACAATTCTGGAGTATGAATATTATGGGATGATTAAAATTAATATTGATTAAGAATTTTAATTACAGATTTTTTAGTTTTTTTGGCAGATTTCAGCTCAATTGGCAGTCGCTGGATTCCAGAAATGGATTCTGTTAATTTCTTCTTCATGCTGCTCATAATGCTGGCCAGTTTCTGCAGAGTGGGAGCAAACTCAACCTGTGGGAGGGGAAAATATTTAATGTAATATAATGTAATAATATATAATGTAATGTAATGTAAAAAATATAATACAATACTATACTTTATAATATAATATAATATAACATAACATAACATAACATAATATATTAGTCAATAAATAAATAAAATACAATATTAATTTTAAAAAATAGTCAAACAAAGACAAAAAAATACAAACAAAAACAAAATAAAAAAAATTAAAATAAATTAAAATAAAATAAAACAATTATTTAAGAAAATTAAAATTATGAACATCAATACTTTGAAAAAATTCTTTCATAAAAAAAAAAAATTAAATAAATAAAATAATAATTTTTATATTTTATATTCAATATTAAACAGTGCTCACATAAACTTCATACAGTCAACCACATTTAGAACCTGATAAAAAATGTATTTCATTTAACATCAGCTCCTAAAATTACAAACAATCTTTTTATATATTTCTTTACACTTCATAATCCCTGAGACACCATTATTAACAAACCCATTCTGTGACAGTAACATTTCTAAACTGATCCTTGAAGAGACCATAACAAAAAAAAAAATTAAAAATCAAAAAATTAAAAATTACCTTTTCCTTTTCTAGAATGACTCTGACCCTGAAAAGTGGGTTTGGCATCGACTTGCCGTCCCCGTTGATGGCTTTGGACAGCTCCTGCAGGGACCACTTGACGTTGAGACGGAATGCCTCCTCCACCATCCTGTCCATCTTCTCTGTGTACCGCTGCCACGACTGTTGTACCTGCATTTAAAATACATACATATATATAAATCAGTAACACACAGACACACACAGTGACAGACACACATACATTCACACAGACACACACACTAACACACTAACATCTTCTCTGTGTACCGCTGCCACGACTGTTGTACCTGCATTTAAAATACATATACATAGAGATAAGTAACACACAGACACACACAGTGACAGACACACAAACACACACACAAACACACTAACACACAAACTAACACACTAACATCTTCTCTGTGTACCGCTGCCACGACTGTTGTACCTGCATTTAAAATACATACATATAGAGATAAGTAACACACATACACACACAGTGACAGAACACACACACATACATTCACACAGAAACACACACAAACTAACACACTAACATTTTCTCTGTGTACCGCTGCCACGACTGTTGTACCTGCATTTAAAATACATATATATAGAGATAAGTAACACACATACACACACAGTGACAGAACACACACACATACATTCACACAGACACACAAACTAACACACTAACATTTTCTCTGTGTACCGCTGCCACGACTGTTGTACCTGCATTTAAAATACATATATATAGAGATAAGTAACACACAGACACACACACACACAGACACACAAACTAACACACTAACATTTTCTCTGTGTACCGCTGCCACGACTGTTGTACCTGCATTTAAAATACATATATATATATAAATAACACACATACACACACAGTGACAGACACACATACATTCACACAGACACAAACTAACACACTAACATTTTCTCTGTGTACCACTGCCACGACTGTTGTACCTGCATTTAAAATACATATATATATAAATCAGTAACACACACACACACACACAAACACACACAGACTCACACAGACACACAAACTAACACACTAACATTTTCTCTGTGTACCACTGCCACGACTGTTGTACCTGCATTTAAAATATATATATATATAAATAAGTAACACACATACACACACACAAACACACACAGACTCACACAGACACACAAACTAACACACTAACATTTTCTCTGTGTACCACTGCCACGACTGTTGTACCTGCATTTAAAAAATATATATATATATAAATAAACACAGACACACACACACACATACACACACACACATAGACACACTAACATTTTCTCTGTGTACCACTGCCACGACTGTTGTACCTGCATTTAAAATACACATACATAGAGATAAGTAACACACACACACACACACACAGAAACAGAACACACAAACTAACACACTAACTAACACAACCAGGCTGCATTGCAAACACAGAGACATAAATCAGTAACACACAGACACACACACACACTTACACAAATTTATTATTTTTAAAAGTGACACACAAACTAACTATTAAAAATCACTTGAACTTTTGTACCTGAATTTAAAATTTTATTTTACACACACACACACACACACTAACACACACAAACACAGACATATATATTTTACTTATACATTTATTATTTTTAAAAGCAAATGTAAACTAAAAAATGATTTCATTGAGCTTTTTCTAATTTTTTAAAAATTTTATTATCTAATTATGATACAGTCAAATATTGAATTTCCAAAATTTATATATGATTTTATTATCATGATTATCTACATATAATTTATTTTATAAAAATAAAGGTTAATTAAATTTAAACAGTTACTTAAAATTATTTTACATTCACCCATACACAAACATGCACACAAAACTGACAAATACAAACCAAGACCAAAATAGTCTTTTCACATCCAGTTTCCTTCATATTAATTAAATCTTAAAACATTTTTACATAATCAATTTAAGCCTGAAACAGAGCATATAAACCAGTTTTATTTTCACACTATCTCTAAAATTGAATTGTTATAAAGTTACTTGTCTAATGTGTCACTATTGTCGTATTATGTATTTATAATGGTTTGAAAAGATATTTACCATATTTCATGTTATTACAAAGCTTTGTTACCTGATCCAGTCTGTCATTCTTGAAAACCTCATGAGTCTGTTTCATTATCATGATAATCTCTCCATGAATTTCTTTCAGTTTCTCAGCAACATTCTCTCGAAGTCTTGCCTGCAGAAACAAACCAAAAAATCATAAATTAATTGTTTAGTTATTAAATTTAGAAAGGCTACAACACACAAACACTGGGAATGCTATCTTGAAACCACAATTTTACAAAAACAAAACCTTGACTTCATCACGAGGAACCAGTTCATAAACAAAACGAGGTACCTGATCTTCTTCGAATTCCAGGTTCTCGTAGATCTTTCTAGTGTCAATATGAACCAGCAGTGTTTCACTAATCTTTACACAGTGTTTGGATATCTGCATATTGGCACTCTTGTAGTCATCCACAATGGCCTGGGTCTTGCTTGCATGCAGCCGACACTCAGCAATAAAATAGTCTGAAATGTTCTTGGATGCCCAGGTGAGTTTTGTCAAGCCTGGATGAATTTTTTTGTCAAGAAATTTGATTCTTTCAGTGAACAGGCCTCTCTCTTCTAACGACAAGGCAGCAATAATTCTAAAAAAGAATGATTTTAAGTAAGTTATGTATTATTAATATTGTGTGTATAATTTTCTTTATGTGTGTGTGTGTGTGTGTGCGCATCTAATCATACTACTAATATATACACATGTGTGTTTGTGTGTGTACTACTATGGTTATAATTATTATTGCAGTCTTTATTATTCATACACACAAACAAATATATTACTGTTGCCATGGTTATTATTATTATAAAAATTTTTATTGTTTATTTTGTTATTTTATATTATTATTATTATTATTATTGCAATCATTATTATTAGTAGTAGTAGTAGTTGTAGTAGTAGTATTGTAGTCATTACTGTTTTTGCTATAATCATTCTTGTTCTTATTGTTGTTATTATTATTATTATTGTTATTATTGTAATCATTATTATTATTATATCATTCTTATTATTATCATCATCATTACAACTACATTTTATTATTACAATCATTATTACTAGCAGTATTATTATTATTATTGTTAGTCAATCAACATCATCATCATCATCATCATTATTACTTTTACATTCATTATTATTATTATTATTATTATTATTATTATTATTATTATTATTATAATTATTATTATTACAATTATTATTATTATTATTATCATTATTATTGTAATTACTGTACTTATTAATATTTTCACCTGTTGTAATCACGAACCACCAGAAGAACGTGCTCCCTCAGATTTCTCAAGTCTTCTTTCTTGGAGTACACATCAGCAGCGTAATGTGGAATCTCAAACACCAACCTCTCCCAGTAGTGTATCTCCTGAAACATCTTCAGCAGATTTCTGTGAACACAAACAAATAAACAGAGGTGTGTGTGTGTAGGTACATATGTGTGCTGGATGTTTAAGTAAATATGTATACATACATATACAGGTACGTATACAGACACACACATATATACACACACACACACACACACACATGCATACACACACACACAAACACACACACACACACACATGTGGACACACACACACACACACATATATATATAGGGTTTCTGTAAAGTTACTAAATAGTTCACAGAAAACACACATAAAACACATACACAAACAGTAAAATAGCTTATATTGTTACAACATTTCCTGAAATTGTTTTTTGTTTAACCATGACATTCTTTTTATTATATATAACATATGGTAACTTTATGTAAACACACACACACACCTACAGAATACACAGAATCAAATATTATTTTCAAAAAAATAAAGTGTTGTTAACAGAATATTTTTGTGAAAAACTGATAAAACAAATATTTTACAAAAATAATATTTACCTGTTGAAATTAATATCCAACATTGGTGGTCTGGCAGTGCTTCTACACATGAGAGGGATTCCAGAAGTTTCTGTGATTCCTGTAAGATGGAAAACAAACATTTTTAGTGATAACTGTACCAAAATAATTTAAAAAAAAGCAATATCTAAATATTAGTGATAACTGTACCAAAAATAATTTTTAAAAAAGCCATATCTAAATATTAGAGATGTTATTAATGAAGCATAAAAAGAATTGAAGTATGAAAAACAGAATGCCATTTTAAAAAAAATAAAAATTTGGACATTCATGTAAGACAAAAAAAAAAAATATATAAAAATAAAAAAAGAGAAACTTGTTGTAATTGTACCAAAAATAATATTAAAAAAGGAATATTTAAATAGAAATAGTAATAGAAAAATTAACTGGTTTAAAGTTAGACAAATAAATTCAAATTACTTATCCATTATCAACAGATGCACAAATAAAGTATATGAAGATTAAAGGAAATTTCTTTACCAACAACAACAACAATACTAGTAAGAAATACTAATAATAGTAGTAATAATAATAAATAATAATAGTAATAAAAATAAATAATAGTATTAATAAATAATAATAAAAATATAAAGTAAATAATAATGAATAGTAATAATTAAAAATAAAAATAATAATAATAATAATAATACCAGTTTATAAATTAATATTAAAGCAACAAAAGGTGAAAATTGCTATAAAATAAGTTTAAACCATCAAAGCATAAATGTGACTTAAAGAGGTCTTGACAGTTAATTCCTAACCAGAATGCACAACATATCCAACATATAAAAAATCCTAGATTTTACACATCTGTTCTTCTGAAGAGCAATAAACAGTTCCTTAGCTTCCATATTTGAATTTTAATAAAACAAAGGTTTGAGTGCAAAAATAAACCATTTTCATTAAAAAAACCAAATAAAAATAAATATATCTATCCATGTATTAAATCATGTTAAAAATCAAACCAAAAAAACAAACTAATTTTAGCTATATATCTGATCTTATATCAGATGTCATAGAATCAGTGTTTGGGATGTAAGCACTAAAATAGAAAATCTAACATGCTGTGGAATCAGAGAACTAAAATGGATGCACCAAAATTTCTACAAGTATATAAAAAAATTTATTTTACATTTCCTACTGCAGTAAGGAAATAAATACAATTTAAATTGAAGAAAAAAAAGTGGATGCATTGCAATTATAAAAAAAATAATAATAATTTTAAAAAAGGTCCATCATAGGTCAAGGTTGTTTAACAAGGAAATGTTTAACATTCAGATACTAAAGCAAAAGCTTGTGGATGGTATTTTCAAAATTTGTAAAAAGCCACATGGTTGGTATTTTCCAAATAGCACTGACTTACATAATGCTGTTTGCAAGAGAGAAAATTGAACAAGAAAACAAATATTTAATATTAATTACCACTTCCCACAAAATATTTTCTAAACGTATTAAACTGTTCTGACAAAGCATTTTCTAAAAGTATTATACTGTTCTGACAAAATAAATTTAGTACAAAATATTTTTTAAACAAAATATAAAAGATTTTCTAAAATTTAGTACTTAATTGTTTTTACAAAACATTTTTGTAAACAAATATTAAATTGTTTTGACTGTTCATTTTCTAAAACTGGATATTACATATAAAGAAAACTAAGAATAACATGAATGAGAATTTGTATGACTTTAACAATTTTTAATTCTATACTATACAGCAACATGAATACATTTTTTATATTTTTCAAATAATTTAATATCAGTAATTTTTCCATTTATCTGATAAAAAAGATGAAAAAAAAGAACCTAAGAAAAATGCTGCTTATTATTTTTCTATTTTAGAGAATGAAATGAATATAAAAGATAATGAAAAAATCCCATTATAAAGAGGTGTTGATGTAAAATACTCACCTTTTCAACAGTTTGGTTCCACTCATAGAAAGTTTTACGAATGTATTCATCCAAAGCTATACACAAATGTTGATACTGGATTCTCACTTCATCTCCCAATCCAATCATGGGCAAGAAATGGGCTCTATCTAATATCTGAAACAAATGAACATAAGGGGGGCTATATATGTGTGTGTGTGTGTGTTCATTATTTAAATTTGGTATATATATATATATATATGTATAGATATACAAAATAAAATAATGAATATATTTGATTATTTAAATTTGGTATATATATATATATATATTTCTGGCTCAATCCAACTAGTTTTTGCAGACCACGTCACAGATTTTGTATCAGTTAAGCATGTACATATCCTAAAAACAACTACTGCATATTTCAACGTCGACATTCATGCTGCTAAACAGTTGACCATTACAGAAATCATATAACATATCATCGACATTCTATTACATCGCAGACCACTGTGTCACCCTACATCATTACAACTCTTCCACCCATTTTGTTACCCTGCTCCTGTACAACTGCATAGCTCTTACCATCATTCCCCATTCTATTCGCTTTTTCAGCATGCGTGCCCAGTGAGCTGCACCAGCATACTTGGGGTGGGCATTAGACAGAGGCACGCCCTTCTGGGAGAGTTCCTTCTTCACAGCGTTCAGTTCTTCGTTGAACAGCTGAAACACTTCCACTGTTTTCTTGTCTATCGTACGGCGAATAGACTGAAAGTTTAAAAACAAATAATAATAATAAATGATAAGAATGAAAAAAAAAAGCATTATAAATATCATAAAAATCATATAAAACAAACATAATAATCACATATAAAAAAAAAATAATAATAATAAAGTAAAAATTAATTCCAGAATGAATATTTTTTATTTTGTTCAATTAAAATATTATATAATAATAATAATAAAAATAAGAAAATATAAATAAATTAAAAAATAAAAAAAAAATAATAATAATAAATAATAAAAATTGATCATAATAATGGTTTTATAATAAAGTCTACTATGAAATATATAATCTTATAATCATATCTGTCATATATCCATACATGACTATCCATATATATATATGGAAATACACAAACATAAAGAAAGTGAGAGACAAACTATAGAGAGACAACCAGAAAGACAGAGACACCGACAGACATAAAAACAAAGAGATAACAACACATAGAAAGGAATGAAACAATGAGATTATGGCCATGAAAAATCGTGTAATTTTTTATCCTTTCTTTAAAAGTTCTTAAATACAGAACACAAGTTCAAAACAGTTTGTCAAAGAATTAGCTAAACTTGACTGTAATTTATTTTTATTATTACCAACCTCTCTCGACTGAAGATGCATGAAGATGTCCAAGAGTTCAACTCCTTGTTCCACCGTGGTGACCGTCTCAAACGCTGATGTGATGACGTTCTGCATCATCACCTCTAAGTCTTTGATCCCCGACCGGAACCTGAGTAATTGTAAGATTGTTATTATAGGAATAAATATTTGTTGTGAACAGACACACTCACACACACACACACACATGTACATGTGAATACATTAATGCTAAACTGAAATTCATATAAAGTACTCCACACACACACACATGTACACATACATATATGAATAAATAAATGCCAAATGAAAATTCATATGAATATTATTTTCTTAATATTTTAGTATATATTAACATGGGTATCTTATTTAATACAGTATATGTTGTTTTTTATTTTGTTTTATTTTATTTTATTTATTTATTTTTTGTGTTAATAATTAAAAGAAAGATTCATACAAATATTACATGACTATGAAAATTCATATTAATACTATAAAACAAACAAATTCTTTATTTTTATATTAGTATTTTTTTATTGAAAATCCAAAAATACCTCTTCATAATAACAATTATTTGGTGCTTTACAGTTACAAACAGAATGACACACTATTAATTTATCACTCTAAAACTTGAAATTTAAATATTTTCACCTGTTATAATCATCGTGCCATGTGGTTGCCTTCACGTCAAGTATGGTTGACTTAACAGCTCTGAGAATGTTGAGATTCTTTTCAAACTGAGCCTCAATCTCGTACATTCCCCGTGTGATTTCGGGTCCCTTCTGTCCAGCAAAGTGTGGCATCTCTGTCTGGTCGCCTTCATTTTTCCTGGCGAAGTGAATCTGAGCCTCACATACCTGGCAGTTTTAAAGTGGATTAAGTAACGAATTTGAATAAATGAAGTAATAAAAAAAAATTGGAAGTGATTGAAATAACATACAAAAAGTCAACTGAATAATAATAATAATAATAATAATAATAATAATAATAATAATATATATATATATGAATTTTTCAAAAGATGCCAGCTGAAAATTATTTATAAAAATAGAGATCCTCTGTTTCATCTTATTATTATAATTTATTTATTATTATTATTATTAGTAGTAGTAGTAGTAGTAGTAGTACATATTTTAATTTTAAATAAAGTCTAAAAATTTATATAAGAAATTAACATTAAAAAATAAATTTTGAAAATATTTCAGAACCATACTTTAGAATTCTACTAGCAGTTTCAAGATTGTAAATTTCATTTTAAAAAATTGTGGACTTCAGCTAAAAAATAAAAATAATGGAAGAATAAAACTGTTACCTCTAACAAATCCCTACATCTTTGGATGAAGGCGTCTATCTGGGCAAAGATGCTGCTTTGATCAAGAACCCAGGGAACTGGAGAAAACCTGTGATGTGTTCTGGATGTCTGGACAAACAAACACATGTTGTTAATCATAAGGTGAATGATTATTAAGGTATATCAAAAAAAATATAATAATAAAAAAATAAAATAAAATAATATATAAATAAATAAATAAATAAATAAATAAATAGATTAATTAATTAATTAATGGAAATATGTCTCATAAAAAATAAGGTGAATCTTATTAAAAATAAAAATAAAGAAAACATTTCAATCTTCAGATAAAGAAACTGGTGAAGAAATCTTTATTTTTTGATACTAAGACAAAAACAAATTTCCAGAAAAAATTGTATTAAATAAAAAAAAAATGCGAAACTTATTAAAAATGAAAATAAAACATTTTAAACTTCAAATAAAAAATTGTGAAGAAATATTTTTGTAATACTAAGACAAGAACAAACAAAAATAAACATAAAAAAAATAATAAATTGTACTAAATAACACACCCATGTTGATATATAATACAATAATAAAAAAAAAAATATTTTTTATCTAAATTTAGATATAGGACAGAACTATGATTAAAAAAATATATAATTTAAATTTTAATATAGATATTGATATAAACTAAACTATGATTTAAAAAATAAATAATTTTAGTTTTAATACAGATACTGAAATTAACCAACCTTTTCATACACTTCTTTCCACTCTTCACAACATTTGATGCAGTCTTTGAGAGTCTGTATTCCAGACATCACATACCCGTCAAATATCCGATCCAGATCAATGTCTGCACAGCATCTCCGAATAATCTCATTACTCATCTGAAAACAATCGTAAATTCACAAACATACACATCTTTCCAGCAAACCAGTGCAGTAACAAACAAATCACATATGAAAGCAAAACATGCTCATTTTATGTCATTCTTCTATTACAATTTCTTAGATATGCCCTAGAAACTTGTCCAGTAACAAACAAATTAAGTATCAAAGCAAAATGTGTTCATTTTATGTCATCCTGACTATTACAGTTTCCAGGATCTGTCCCCAAGAACTGTGCCTAAGAGATTTTTTTCCAAAATATAAAATAACAAACCTTTTTCAGGATTCCTGTCAGTCTCTCTCTAGTTTTGTAGAACTCTGAGTTCACCCAGATCATCCTAATGAGGTTGAGGATTTTCTGCAGCATTTGTGGAATGTCCTTGGGTTTAGCATCTGCCAATTCGTGGCAAGGATCTTTGAGAATTGAGAGAAATTTCAAATTGCTCTCTGCTTGCCTGGAACCCTCCTGAAAGAACAAGAATATAAAAAAATATATATATGAAGTATATATACATGTTTGTCATCCATAAAATTAAACTAATATAAGCTGTGAATTTTAGATATGTGAATTGTTTAAAATGTAATTTTTTTCACTCTTATATTCACTGTTACTAAATTTATGTTTATAAAATTAAAATAAAAGATCTCTCTTCCTGAATACATTAAAATGTTGTTGAACAATTATGGAACCTACAAAATCAACTAATTCAAAAATATATTTAAAAACAATCTTTTAACTATAAGAGATTTCAATAACAATTGCAAAAACTGTTATGCCTACCTTAATCTGTCCAGACAGTTTGAGAAATGGAGTAACGTAGGAAGACTTGGCAAGCTCCAAAATCTGAGTGATTCTTTTGATTCCTGGCTTGTCGAGCTGGGAGCTTATCCCAGACAAATCGGCACATCGGTCCTTCCAGAACTCTATCTCATCAAGATGGACCAGAGTTTTCTGCCATCTCATAGGCATCCTGAGTACTGAGCACCTCTTTGATTTGTCTTGCCCAGTGAATCATAGCAGCTGATTAATTAAATGTAAAAATATTTTAAAAATGCATTTTAGTTGGAGGGTTTTTATATCATTTAATCAATTTTAGATTTCAAATATTGATGGCTGCCTGACAGTTAAGTAATTAAAACCAAAAAAACAGATTTCAGTTTGTTGTGATACCATTTTTAACACAAGAACAAAATCAGTTTTCAAACCTCTTTCAGGTTTTCAGATAACAGAATATCTATCTACCTGTACACACCACAAAATTTTAAAACAACAACTTTAATATTACTTTCTAGTCTTTGTACAAGCTCTTTGTTTTTAGCTGCTTCTTCTTGTGACATCTGCATGCCCTCCGATGGAATATACAGCACAGTTTTGCCCTCCAGTTTCCATCGTGTGTCTGTCAGGTTAGCTAGAAACCTGTGAAGCCTGGCAGAGAAATCATTTTTGATACCTTAAAAGTGTTAAGGAAAAAATACTGGAGAAACAAAAAGCTGAATAATGCCAAAAACCGAAACGTTTTCTAACCAAAATCATGTTCATATCCACTACTTGTTACTATTTGTTTTTATAGATAATTGAGAAGAATGAGTTGAATATTCTGTTAAAAGGTAACAAAATATAAAAAATGTATTTATATTTAGAAATGTTCAAGTAAATAAAATGTTAATAATAAATAATGTATAAATAAATGAATAAATAAATTATGAAAAATAAAAAATGTTTAAAAAATTTATATAATTAATAATATTAACTTTCTAAAAATGTAAAAATGTAAAATAAATAAATAAATAAATAAATATTTATAATAAATAACATATAAATAATAATAATAACTTTCTAAAAATGTAAAAATAACATAAATAAATGACAAAAATAAAATAAAATAAAATAAAATAAAATAAAATAAAATAAAATAAAATAAAATAAAATAAAACAAAACAAAACAAAACAAAACAAAACAAAACAAATATTTTTAAATAAAATAAAAATAAAAATATATTACAAAACAAATAAATCTTAAAAACAGAACAAAACTAAAATAACTTCAAGGATACTGTCTGGCCAGGATGTGTTTTCAAAAAATATGGGTGCATAAATGCCTATCATTGTTCGTAGCAGACTTTCAATATGCCCAGCCTTCACTGTTCCATATTGCACTGTGTTATAAAAGTTTTCAGGAGTTATCTCCTTTGAAGGATTTGTCTTTATGAAATAGGTCAGCTGATCCACACTAAAACTTGGAATCTTGTGCTCAATACAGAATCCCCGATACTGGTCATTATAGGCAACCATGAGTTTAAGATTTGAGTCAGTGATAAACATTTTCACAGCCTCAGTGTGACCATCTCCCCATAGTTCAGGTTTCCAGTTGGTTACTGTTATTCTTTCCTTGAACATCTCGTGCTGAAAATAATAACAATAATAATGATAATAATAACAATGATAATAATGATGATAATAATAATAATAATAATAATAAAAAGATAATAATAATGTAACGATGATAATGATGAAAATAATAACAATGATAATAATAAAAACAAAAATGATGATGATGTAAATAGTAATTATAATAGTAATATTAAAGCTAATAATAAATAATGATAATAATGATAACAGTAATAAAAGCACTTATATCAGAAATCACAGTTGTAATGTAATATCAATTATGATAATAATACAGTAGTTGTAGTAATAGCAACAGTTGATCATGTCTTAATTAATTTCTCTTTCTGACAGTAACACAATATTTTTCATATTTAATAAACCACTTTTAATTTTTTAATTTATCTTCTTCTTTTTTTGAATTTTTTTTTTTTTGAAATTTTATTAAATAATTGAATTTTTAAAAAAAATGAGAATCTACAAGTACTTATGAAATCTCAACTTACCACAACAGCTTGCTGGTCTTCTGTTGTTATTTCAAGCTGTTGCTCAGTGAGTTCCACCTCTTCCTGAGTTTCACCTTCTTTTGGCGCTTCTGCAGGGGGCACATCCTGGGCTGGTGTTGTTTCTGCCGCAAAAAAAAAAAAAAAATCCACCGAATTTATCATTGAGAAAGAGCTTAAATAACACTTCAGCATTCTTCATATGAATGTTTGAGACACAAGTATTTCTGGCAGAATGATGATGACAAGAAACATATTGCTTAGTGGGCTATAATTACAAAGTAGCAAAAAGGAATCTTTTATATACACCTTCCCAAAGAAAGCAGAGTATGTAGTGAGAAAAACAGAGCTTTTATAAAACAAATACTTAAATAAATAAATAAATAAATAAAAACCCTATTAAAATTGTAACAAATAATTTAAAAGCTATAAATGATATCACAAATAAACAAGGACATTTCTTAATGTTTGTGGTTGCATAAGTATTTTTCTGTTATCAAAAGCCCAACTGGTTAATTAAATAATAATAATAATAATAATATTAATAATAATAATAATAATAATAATAATAATAATAATAATAATAATAATAATAATAATAATAATAATAATAATAATAATAATAATAATGAAACAAAAACAAAACAACCTAACACAAATAAACAAAATTTATAAATAACAATTTATAAGTATAAAAAATATAACAAGCAAAGAATGGTTCATATATGTTCATGCAAACATACATAATTAACAAAAATAACAAAGAAAATACAACTGTAATCAATACAGTAAAAATGTTAAAAGAAAGGCATGAACTGAAAACTGAGAATTATAAAATAAAGCAGATATAAGCTGAACAATTTCTATTGTGATAAAACACACCAACTTGTTTGCAGCTGCATAACAAAACATCAATCTCAGTAACAAATTTAATCTAAAAATTTGTTTTGTGTTTTTTATTAAGGAAAAAAATTTAAAATATGATATATAACAGTTTATATACAAAATATTAACTTTTTTCAATTCAGTTATAAACAACAATTTAAGCTTACCTTCTTTGATATCTTTATTACGAGAAAAATCAAAATATAAATTAAGGAGTACAAACATCTCCTTTAACAAATACGGTGAAAAAATTTAGGCCCTATATTCTTTAATTTACATTAGAAAATCAGTTTAAATAAAATCCACGATTCATCTTCTATGGTTTTTTTTAGTTTATTATGAAAAACAATTAAACAATAATTAATTTGGCAAAACACTGTGAAATAATTTATTGCCTTTTACTTTTTCAGTTATGAATTCCTTATCTACTAAATAAAATTAAACAGTTCCGATCTCAGAAAAACATTGTGAAATAATTAAACTGCTTAATGTTAAGATCATAAATTCTGTATAAATTATAATCTAAAACTCACCTTCAGTGACTTCTTTATAATGGAAATTTTAAAAAAAAAAGATAAAAACAAAAAAAAGCTTTTATATCATTTCACTAAACGTGAATTGTTTATCCTTTTTAGTTCATATTAACATTTAATATTAATATTTATACAGCTGTTTTAAAATCTGAATAATTGTTTGGGTTAACATTATAACAACCAAGTTTTGTTTTCGAAGAATGAATATTTGCATGGCAACAGGAGGAAAGTGTTAATATAATATAGAAGACGTCTGTTGTGGAATATCTTCATGAAAACATAAATGGACTCAGTGTATACATGTATACAATTATATATGCATAAATACTCGGTAACTAAAGAGATTCATTTCAATAACAAGAAATTTAGACTTAATACCTGAGCAAAACATGAACAGTTATTACTGTGTATTGAGTAATTATTATTAAGTTTGTAGACATTCACTTCATTAAAAATGATTTTTTGTTGACTTATACATGCATAAATATCATATAATAAATCTATACACCAAATCTAAAGATATGCAGATCTGTAAAAAACACCAAAACTTTTAGACTTAATACCTGAGCTGAATATATTCATGCATAAATATTTGTTCAACAAGTTTGCAAACCAAATCTAAAGACATTCAGTTCATTAAAACTTTTAGCCTTAATACCTGAACAACATTTATGCATTTTAAAATTTATTTTTAACCAAATTTATAGACATTTAGCTCCTTAAAAAAATATTTAGACTTAATACCTAAGCAAAATTTATACATTCATAAATATTGAACAACAAGATAGCAAACTGAATCTAAAAACATCCAGTTTGATATAGTATAGATTCAGTATAGATTCAGTACAGGAAAAAAAAAAAAATATCAAAAATACGTGAGCACAAGTTATAAAATGTCTGCAGATAAAATCTAAAGAAAATCGTTTCATTAATAATGTTCAGACTCACTTGTATCAGAGGCTCGAATCTGTCCCTCAGATGCTTCTGGTCCTGCTGCATCAGGTTGGGGTGTGCTTCTCTTTGATCCTTTTGGCGTGCTGTGTTTTGATGACCGTGGAGTTACCGTTTTAGAACTGGACTTTGAACCTGCTTTTGATCCAGACTTTGATGGTGTACGTGATCCAGGCCTCGATCCAGGCTTGGATTCTGATTTTGCTTCGACCGGAGATTCCTCCTTGTCGGACATTTTAACTGTTTGAATCTCTGTGTGAGGGAAACAAAAAAAACAAAAAAAAAGATGAATATGTCTTGAAAATATATATATAAATATATATATATTTTTTTTTAAACTGTAATTGTATCTGCAATGGAACAAACTGCCCAAATATATTTTGGATACTTCTACCATTTTTTTATTTTTTTACTATTTACTTTTTATTTATTTATTTATTTATTTATTTATTTGGGGGTAATTTTTGGGTATTGGGTGACAGCCTTTGATCCTGATTAATATTTTGAATAAAATATATAACTCAGAAGAGTATATGGAAAATAGCATTGTTAGTTTTTAAAATGATATCTCAATTATGTTATATAAAAATGTAACAAATTAAAATAAAATACATCTCCTGAACAATTATGTAAATCACTATTACATTTTTAGCCTATTTTGAATTACTTTTGTAACAGAAATATAAAAAAAAAAAACAAGAGAAAATGTATTTAATTATAAACTTGCTATTTTAGACCTTCTCTTTAAAATATGACCTCTAATTAATTCTGATTGTTAATTACATTAAAATATCCTTATTCATTACAGTATACTAGATAAATGTAACAAGTAAGAGGTTTATTTAGTTTTGTTTTATTTCTTCTTCTTCTTTTTTTTTTTAATGAAACAGAAAGATGTTGATAGTGCGATAATGAATTTGTGCAAGTATCATGTTGGCATTATGATTATTTAATCGTGTACTTTTAATGTTGTATCAAACTTTGATTAATAATTAACGTTATTTAATTCTTTTTCTAGTTCCTATTGATAACTGCTAAAGGTAGCGTTCAGAGAGTTTTCATATAAAAAATATATATATTATTTTATTTACATATGATACTGATTTTTAATGATTACAATTTCAGTAACAATAAATGATTAAAGGTTTATAACGAAAACATATTATATTACCATATATTTTTGTAATAATGCATTCATTTATTAAAATGATCAGTGAAATATATATCTGCTAAAATAGAAACAAACCTGTCCTTCCTATAAAGTGTAATAACTTTAAATATATTAATTCTTAAAAAAGGAAATATAGCACTTTACAAATGTCGTTTGCTATCAGTGATCAGAAAGCAATTGTTTGCTTCGTCCTTAACGACGGCTTCGTTATTTGTCGGAAGTATTCGTCAACTGACTGATCCTTGGTCATAAATCCAGAATAAGAAGCAGAATCTAAAATACAAAATAAGAGACCAGTCTAGTATGTGCTTCGGAAATTATCGTCATTTGGAATTATATGCTTGATGCATTTTAGCTTTTATTGGTTATCTTATGATGTGTCATTTAAATTCAAGAGGTCATAATTTGCGGAAATAAATGATGCCAAGTGCCTAGTCTTCTGCTAATAGATAAATAGGGGAAATCATCCAAAATGAAACTAAGAATATCAGCATATTCTGACAGTGTAATATTAAATCAGTAAACATTAAGAAATTTAGAAAGGTAACGATATTGGTTTCAGATAAATGATTGCCTTCATTTGTTTCAAAGTGAAAGTTTTGTTCTTTTCAGTTCTGATACGAATGTATGATATGATACGTATAATTTAGTTTTTAAATATGTTTTTATTTTTAGAAATATATATATATATTCACACACATAACTCTTTACTTATTTTTATAATAATAATAATAATAATAATCATAATAATAATAATAATAATAATAATTATTATTATTATTATGATTATTATGATTATTATTATTATTATTATTATTATTATTATTGCAATTTTTGCATTTTTTGTTGTTATTATTAGTTTTTAATATTTTAATAAATTAACCATGAAATTATTATTTATCATGTTTATATACAATACATTACCAAATATGTTCAGTAATAGAATATATCATTTTATACTGAAGCAAATTAATATTCAAATATGTTTTGAAATGTAATTTATTTAACCATCATAATAATAAAAGTTCATGATTTTTGTAATCTATACATATTTTAAATCTGAGATTATACATTTTAAATACATGTTGATCATTCATGTTTAGATATGACCTAACCCATTAAGAAATTGCATTGTTATTATTATTAAATATATTTCATTCCAGTTTTGAATGATTTTTGTTCTTTTCTTTTCTTTCTTTATTTAATTATATAAAAATTATTGTTTCATAAGTTTCAGAGAAAAATTTTATATTCACCTTCCTATAATAATTCTTTTTGCCTTGTTTTTCAGATATAAATAAATCTATGTTTTAGTATCACTTTATTGACCTCTGACATCTCAGGTGCTAGACTTTGTCATGGATATTTTGAAGCCATCCTTTATTTGGATAGGTAATAGGTGTTATCGTAAAAATCCCATGCTTCAGAGGGAAGGAAATTTGGCAGAAGAGGATGAATTTTCAGGTAGATATTTAAATTCTACTTGAGTACTGTTGAATGTATACATGTTTAGTACACTTTTAAGTTGTTAAATGTAAAGATTAAGATGTCGAATTTTTTAGCAGATAGAAGCACATACATACATACATACATACATACATATACATAAAAACACACACACACATACATATACATACTTTCATATATACACACATGCATACAATATATACATTACATTTATACATACATAAAAATATGTAGGAATATACACACACACACACACACACATATATATGTACTTACCACACACGCACACAAACACAAATGCTTTAATACATACACAAATACATAAATAAACACATGTGCATTCAACACTGCTTCATGATCTGTGGATCCCAGGATCAATTCTTCTCGTCTGGCTACATCCTATTCCAAAATATTCTTCATAGTCGATGTAAGTGCTTTCCTTTTTGTTTGAAAGAGAACTTAAAAGAATCTCTGCTGCCAGCTGATAAGAAACATTTTCTTATTCTCATCACAAAACTACATAACTCTTGTCTGACAAAAGTTAATTAATATAACAATGCATTATTATTTAATTTTAACAAATGTTCATGTTTTGGGGCGATTTTTTTTTAATTTCAGCTGACATGACAGACAGAATATATTCAGATGAGGCATGTGATGAGGCTGTTGATGTTGAGGAAACAAAAGATGGATTTAAAATAAGTCTGGATGTGCCCAGCATTTTTTTCAAATTTATCATTGGCAAGAGAGGGGAAACAAAAAAGACAATTGAGACTCAGACCCGTACACAGATCAGAATACCAAAACAAGGACAGGAAGGACCAATAGGTGAGGGGCAAATATATTCTGAAAATTTGATTGGTTGTTGTTTTTGTTTTTATTATTATTATTATTATTATTATTATTATTATTATTTTAATATTTATTTATTTATTTATTATTTAATGCTTTTCAATTTTTCTTTTTGAAAACTAATTGAAATTATTTAAATTTTTTAGAAATTTATTATATAAAATGTAATTGATTTGACAATAAAATAACAAATGTATAATATTCTTAATTCTTCTAAGTAATTTAGAATGAATAAAATGAATATGTATTTGTTTAAAATACCATAACATATTTTAATGTTCCTAGTGATTAGAAGTAAATCATAAATTATCAGCAAAATGAAATCTTCATAGACACCTTCACACAGAGTGGGAACATACTACATCTATAATCTAAATAAAATTTCCATTGGTTGGATTGGGAAATGAATCTTCAGGTTCATTTTGACAAACTGATCTTGCAGTCCTTCATCCTTCAGGTGAGGACTGCAACCATAAATACAATTTTCTAAACAAATTTCATAATATGTTACATAGCTTTATAGAAAACTGAATTTTTTATTATTATTATTATTATTAATTTTTTGTTTACAGTTATTTTAGGTCACGACAAACCTGGTGTGTGTTCGGCTAAAACAAGAATAGACATGCGGGTTGAAACAGCACGACAGAGGGAGCCGTTCACTCACTTCCTGTCGTTTCCTGTCAACAGTGAGCATGTCAGAATAAAGTTTGGAGACTTCAAAGATGATGTCTTGAGAGAGTGTGATGGGGTAATAATATGTATTTTTTTTTTTTTTTTTTTTTTTTTTATTTTTTTTTTTTTTTTTTAAATAAACTATCAGTGTAGTTAATATTATGACACAAAATGTTTGGGTTATGTAGGATTCCTGATTCTACATCCACATACTGCAGCACATCATTCAATAAAACAAGTCATTTTTGGTTATTTCTTTCTTAATTTAGAACTCTTTTTTTTTCTTAACTTGTGTTAGTTAAGTAAAGTTAACTAATTTGAACACCGAAATGCACCACAGCTCTACTTGTAAAAATGTTTTGATGTTTCAATTAAAATTCTTTCAAATAAAGCTCAATAAATATATCAAATGTTTTTTTATTAGATTTATACAATATTTCATTGGTAAGTTTTCATTAGATAAAAATATTTATTTATTTATTATTACTTCTACTACTACTATTATATTGTTGTTGTTGTTATTGTTATTATTATTACTACAGTTGCTACTTCTACTGGTGCTACTACTGCTGCTGCTGCTACTACTACTACTACTAATACTACTACTACTATTATCATTATTTTTATTATTATTATTATTATTATTATTATTATTATTATTTTGTTATGTTTTGTAATTGCAGGATCGAGGACTAGATGCATCCATTTTCCAGAATCCTTTGAAACTGCATCTGACTGTTGGAACTTTGGTGCTACTTACAAACAGTGAAGTGCAGAAAGCAGCTGGGATTTTGCAGCAGTGTCAAGAAGATCTTGTTGAGTAAGTCAACAACAACAACAACAAATACAATGATAAATTAAACAATAATAAGAGTAGAAGTAATAGTAACAACAAACAATAGTAGTATAATACTAATGATAATAGTGATAGTAGTAATAATAATGATTGTACTCAAAATACTAGCAGCAGTAGTAATAATAATAATAATAATAGTAGTAGTAATAATATTGATAGTAATGATAACAGTTTGCAATAATAACAAAAGGAATACTACAATATTATTAACAAAGATGATAATAACATTAATAATAATAAGTAATACAAATAATAACAATGACAACAATAACAAATGTCAAAGGTGCTAAGGCCAGTTAACATGAACTTCATACATTTTTAAAGAATAAAGATCATTAGTATGATTAATTATTTCTTTCTTTCTATTAGACCTATCTTGAAGGGAAAACCTCTGCTGTACAATATTAAAGGATTGGAGTATATGAACGATGACCCCAACACTGTTGATGTGTTGTATGCTAAAGTACAGAGTCCACAAGAAGATGACAGGTGTGCATTATTATTATTATTATAGTTAATATTATAACTATTATTTATCTTTTATTATTATTATTTATTTTATTATTTTTCGTTTAAATTTTATCATTATTTAAATTTCATAAATGCAGTTAAAACAATTTCAGTTTTTTGTTGTTGTTTTATGAGTAGCAGACAGTTTATCTGGCATTAAAACAAAAAAATTACCAGAAAACTGGAAATAAGCACATATTAATTTTAAAATCCAGAAATTCAAGGTCAAATCCAGTTCCAGGTTTGCCAGATAAACCATCTGGTACCAGTATCAGCATATTCAGTGATGTGAAGGAATATACTTGTATATGTGTCAGACTGACATGGCCATATTTGATTGAAAATAAATTTTTGTTGATCATCATCACTGTCATCATCATCATCACCATCAGTGTGCAGCAGTTACATCTCGTTGTTACAGTGAAAGCTTGAGCATGTTGTTACCACATCATCCTGTCTTGCACTATCCTAAGCCTGATGGTTTACTTCCAGTATTCATCTTTCTCATTACCTCCATTACTTCTCTGCTCTTTCTCCATAGCTGTTTTTACCTTTGAATGGTTTCCAAAACATTTTTTTTTTTTTTTTTTTTTTTTTTTCAAGGTTGCAGATCCTTTCTGATCAGCTTGTAGAGAAATTCACATCAGCAGGTTTAATGCAGAGACAGTACGACAGGGTTAAACTTCACATTACCGTGATGAATTCGCTCATGCGGAAAGACCCAACAGAAGTCGAACAATCTCGACCAGAACGGGAAAAGGTTCAGGCAAAGATAGAGAATCTTTTGATGCACTGAATATATTAAAAGTAAGTGAGATAAGTTTAAGTTAAACATTATTTTGCAATTAACAGTCAATAAAGTTCTGTCTTTCTTATAGATTTTGTGTAACAATTTGAGAATTAAAATAAAAAACAACACCCCAAAACCTAACATTATTGGAACCACACCATGAGCCATTGTTTTTGTTAAACAGTAGCATGGGATTTTTTTATACATCACAGATGAATAAAAATTTGGCAGATGAATGCATATAGGTATTTGAATAGGAAATAGCATACAGGGTCCATAAAATGGAGTCTAGATCCTGAACTCAAGCCATTATATTTTTTTACATGAGTAATCTAACCTCTGAGCCTTTGACCAGCTAATTAGATATTTGAAAAAAAAAAAAGGGAATTAATGATAATTATTCAGACAATTAATAAGACATCTCTGTTTTTTTTTGTTTTTTTTTTGTTCTTGGAATATATTATATAATATCGCTTTTACAAATTAGTGACATATTCTCTTTAAGTACTGTAAGTTTAATTTTTCGCAAACGTTAATATTGTTTTATTTATTTTTCAGAAATTTGGAAATTATGACTTTGGGGCATACCACATAAAAACATTACATCTATCACAAAGATATTCCACTGCTGTGGATGGATATTATGCAAATGCAGGATTAATTCAGTTACCATGACAATAAATAAACAAGTTAATCGAATTGGATTGAAAAATTAAAATCTAATTCAATGTTATTGTCAAAAGGAAAACAATACCATTTACTGCTGCAACTTAAAAAAAAAAAAAAAAAAGTAAGATTATTTTCTTTTCATGTTTTGGGAGCATCCATTTGTTATTAATTTTAAAATTTAAGAGTATTTTAAAATTTAAAAATGAGTGTACATGTGTACAATTTTTTAAATATTAAAATATTATTTTTAAATATTAAAATGAATTAAAACAAAATACACAAGATAACTTACATACCTAAAGCAATACATATAACGTCATGTTTGTTCTAGTCACAGAGTTAATTTCTGTTCTCTGTAGTATTTGGATTTCATTCAGAATCTTACTGGACCCAAACAAATAAAATATTAATAATCCCTTGATAATATAAAAAGAAAAAAAAAAAAAAAAAAATATATTTACCTTTAATATTTTTTTTATTTATCTAAATTACATTACAATAACATATACAGATTTTAATATTTTTTGTTTGTATGTATGTATGTGTGTGTGTGTGTGTGTGTGTGTGTATGTACAACTGATGCTGAATATGATTTAAAAATTTAATTTTTAAAAAAGGACAGAAACCAGACAGTAAAGAAAAATTACAAAAAAAAGAAAAAAAAAATAATAATAATAATAATAATAATAATAATAATTAAAAATTATGAATTGAAAAATACCTAATGAAGATGAGTCTGTTAACATAGTGTGTTAAAATATAACAATATTACATAATAGATAATAGAGATAAACATGACACCTTCATTAATATATAAACATGTTGCTAAGTGAAGGAAAATAAGATATTTTATCTATAAGTCTGGAATGGTGACAAACAACAACAATAATAAAAATCCAGATAATTTTCTATGCAGAAGAATATAAATAATTTATTCTGTGAATTGAAATAAATGTGTGGTTATGATTTTTCTCATGATTTCAGTTCTTAATGCAATCTGTGTTAATGGAGTGAAAGTCAGTGTAAGAATCTATGTTAACATATGATCACTTTTTGAAAATCGCTATCAAATTACATCCAGTATTATTTTGAAACAAAAGTAGTGAAGATAAATGTAACTGTCAGTGTTGATCCAAAGGTCACTGCATTAATTTTATTCTTCACATTAACCAATTTATGTTTTATATCTGGTTTAATTTAGTACACGTGAAACAAAGGTCACTCAGTAAATCTGTCAAAATAAACTCAGTTTATATTAAGCAGAGTGAAATCTCTAAATGATATTTAAACAGATGCTATTTTATTCAGTTCATATATATACATATTACAGATTAGTTTAAACAGACAAGGGAGATGGTCCAGGGAATTAAATATAATTAAATATACATGCCATAAATCAGTCTTTCCCATTCAAGTGCAATTAAAAAGCTGCAGGAAAAATATTTCTTATTTTTCATCCAGTTTGTAATTTAGTACAAAAATGAAAATGCCTGGAAGTCAAAGGAAGAAAGTGTTTGTCCAGAGTGGTTTATGTTGAGCAACGTGAAATCAGCGAATGACATTTAAACAGGTTCTAGTTTATTCAATTCACACACACGCACACACATGTGTGTTTGTGTAGGTATGTATGTATATATCTGTGTGTGTGTGTGTGTGTGTGTGTGTGTCTGTTTGCATCCACTATTAATACATCATATACCTATAATTGTCATCTGCTCTTTAATTTAAACAATTCTTATCAATGTTACCTTAAAATGATGATTATTTCTTAACAAATTTGATCTCTCCATTATAAATATCATTGAGTTGATCCAAAAAGCACTTATCTTTTAAAAGATACATTTGATTTATCAATTTATTGACAACCCAACTGATTTTTTAAATTATTATTCACTACACTTATTCACTTATTGTCTGTTCTTGGTCTAGAAGATCTCAGAAAGAAATTAAACAAATCTTTTGACTTTAATATGAAGTCCTTTCTGACTAATTTTCTTTTTCTTTTCTTCTCCTCACCTGAATTTCCTTGTGAATAAAATGACTTTAAACTTCATATGAAGACCAGTTCCAATTCTTACTTCATCAATTTCTTTTTTTCTCATTTTTTTTTTTTTTCTTCTCAACAATTAAATTTCTTCTGGATAAAATTAATAAGAACAGTCCAATTTTTTTTAAAAAATAATTTTTTTTTTTTCTTTTTTGGTTCATTCATCATGGAGTTTCGAACAAACAGAATTGCGACGTCTTACAACTCAAATCGTTTAAACAATGCATCTAGATTCAAGCTCTTTTATCTGAGGTGACGCAGTGAACAGTATATTAATTGACAGTGTTCTGCTGCTGCAGTAGTTGCAGTTTGTCTGGGTTTACTGTCGTGGATTTGGTGCAGTTGTCTGTCTTATAAATTCCGACGAGGCGATCAGCTAACTCAAACATGTTATTTCTCAGTGAGATTATGATAAACTGAGCGTTTTTAGTGCGTTCCTGAAAAAGAAGAGTAATTTTTAATTTATGTTTTTCAATGTTAACTGATTTGTTGCTTACAAAATATTATTAATATAATGAATATTTAATATTTATTATAATTGTATTAAAATATATCAAGTCTACTTTAATTGAAAGTATGTTGCCATTTCAATTTCCAGTCATTTTGGTTAAGCAGTTTATAAAAAACAATAACAGCCTTTTTAAATATTACTGAAACAAGTCAATGGCTTAGAAATCTACAACAAAATAGTATTTATATAATAATTTATTAATAATCTACAGTAAAAAAAACAAAAAGATGAAATATGTTTTTTTATTGTTTCTTCTGAATATTTGGTAAACCAGAACAAGAATAATTAAAATAATACTAACAACTTAACTGAAACATATTTTGAAGCTTATCTAGACATCTAGACAAAAACCGGGGAAATATAAAAAAAAATCTTTTTAAATAACCTCATCCACATTATTAAAATAATAAAAAAATAATATAAAAAATAATTAGATAACAATAATAATAATAAATTTAAAATTTTTAGTTCTACCTTGATGTAGTTTGCGACAATGGAGACGTTTTTGAAATCGAGAGCAGCATCTATTTCGTCCATGACGTAGAGCGGTGTGGGTTTGTAATGATGCAAAGCGAACACGAGTGCGAGAGAACTCAGCGTTTTCTCACCCCCTGACAGATTAGAAATGTTCTTCCACGATTTCTTGGGTGGTCGAACACTGAGAGAAAAAAAAAAAAAAAATTAAAAATTAAATAATAAATAAAAAAAATAAGCTAAAAAAAAAAATAAAAAAAAAAAAAAAAATATTAAAAAAAAAAATTAAAAATAAATAAAATTAGTAAAAAATAAGTAAAAAAAACAAAATTATAAAAATAAAAATAAATCGGGTTCTTTGTCAGGTGTGTTATTGTTATGTTTCTGATTATAACCGTATCGTCTTCACATGTGTAAAGTTTGTTCTGCAGTAAAAACATGCAGCAAATGGACTCAGAATTAGAGAACAATTTAAAAATTGCAGTCTTACAGTCGTATCACAGTAATGTTTTAAGTACCTAATGTGTGAAGTATAATAATTATTTGAATTAAAAAACAAAAAAAATTAAATTATCATATGTATTGATCTATCAATCTAATTATAATATCAAAGAACAGACTAATTAGTCCTAGATCAATAAAATAAAAAAAATAAAAGAAGAATAGTAATAATTAATGACATTAGGAAACTGGAAAAAGACCAACCACATTTCCAGGCTTTGTCAGATATATTTTAGCAAAACTTTTAATAGATTTGAGATATATATATATATCAAAAAATTGAACTTTGAATTTTTTGAGTCAAGTCACACATTTCATTTTTTAAAGTAGGCTACATTGAACACAAATCAGTCTCTACTAAACATATTGCTTACTACAATATTAATAAATATTTTTATTATTAGACCTTTAAACCATCAAAGAAATGACAAGGCAAGTAAACGCGAAAGCTAAAAAAAAAAATGGCTGCACCTGAACACAATGCCCTCTGAGAAAGGATCCAAGGAATCGACAAGTTCGAGCTCAGCATCTCCTCCTAGTGTAATCATCTGATACATCTCCTTCAGCTTGTTTGTAATCATGCTGAAGCCAGTAATGAACTCCTCCAGTCTCTGTTTCCTCAGACTTTCGTAATACTTCCTCTGCTGATCTCTGACATTAGTGATCTCATCCAGTTCGTCCACTCGCTTCAGGTAAAGTTCTTCCTATAAGGCAGAGACAATTGTTTTCTTTTTATTATTATTTTTTTTAATCTTTCTTATTTATTAAAGAACTTGATTCCCAAAAAGAAAGAAAGAAAGAAAAAAACAACCAAGAATGATGCTAGTAATAACAGTAACGAAAAGAAATAAAATAATAAAAACAAAAACAATAATAATTTATATTAAAAAAAATACCATTTTGTAAAGTTTTATTATCAGAATATTTATATATACACACAAAAGTTAATTAATTTATTAATTGAACCAAAAATTACAAAGCATTTTGAATATTAGAAACTTCTCAGTTTTAGTGGCTTAATATTAATTTTGTCTTTAATTCAAAGGTGACAACATTTATTATTATTATTATTTTTTTTTTTTTAAGAAAATCTGTTTTATTAAAATATTATCGAAAGACTTTCAACTATGGAGGCCATTTTGGTTGTTTGAACTTTTATATTAACATCAGTGTTCATTTTAGCTAATTTGTCTGCACTGTGTCAAACAGCAATTTAAGTAGCAACAAATTCTTATGAAAACATTCCCAAAAAATTCCTGAATAATAAAAAGGAATTTTCACAGGCAAAAAAATAAAAAAAAAAAAAATAATTAAATAAAAAAAATAAATAATTAAAAAAAAATAAAATAAATAAATAAAAAAAAATAAATAATAATAATAAAAAAATAATAAATAAATAAAATAAAATATAAAAAAAAAAAACACGAAAATTAAAAAAATAATAATAAATCACTTTTTTCCTGTATTCTCCAATAGCTGCCATATTTGGCTTCATTTCTGCCAGTCGTTCCTCTAAAACTGTGATTTCGTACTGTACATCTGCTTTGTTGATACTTTCTAAATCTTTTTCAGACAACACAACAAGTTTAGGTGTCTCCTCATTGTTAATACTGTGCATTTTCAAATTATTCAGCTGAAAAGGAAATTTAACTTGTTATTGGGCATAGATTCTAAAAACATTTGCCTGATGTTTTTATAAATGATAATAAAAAAATCATTGTTAATGTTCTACACATTATTATACAAAAACTTGAAAAGAATCTGAGAAAACATATATTTGGGTTCACCTTTATCCTTAACACTGCATTTTCAAATTAGTGAGCTATAAGGAAAACATTCTTAAAATTCTGATGAATGTCTGAAATTCGTATTTCCTCTTACAACTTTTAAAAGTTAAAATAAATTAAATATGTAATTGGACAGAAATGAAAAATTAAGTTTTAAACTGTTAGTCTTTCTATGAAATAAATAAATTTTGGTCAATCAGGATTGGGGGAAAAAAAAAAAAGAAGATAAAATTCTATCAAACAAAATCAACAATCTCTATGAGGGACTTTTGGTTAGCAAATTGTGAACCTAATCTAAAAAAAAGCTAAAAATTCATCATCTTGCCTCTCTTTTCCAATATTCAACTTTTTCTTGGTTCTTTTTACCAAGTTTTCAAATCGCTCCACCTCGTGTCTGACATCAATAGTTTCCTTCTGTAATTTATTTTCCTCATCTTCAAGTTTCTGTAGCTCCTTTTTTATACCATTTAGAGATTCCTCAATAATTTTTATATCGTCCTGCATATCCAAGCAAATTAAAATATCAAATACAAATATATATAAATACATGCATATATATATTTTAAAAAAATGAAGGTATTAAAGAAAATCTTGCAAGAAATACTATTATTATTATTATTAGTTATTATATAAAATAAATAAATGTAAATATATTTTTAATTCCAAGGTAATAAAATATTGCCAAAGATAATGTCACTTTGTTGTAGTTATTTGAAATAACAATTCTTTGTTTATAACTTCAGATTAAGAGTAATCTATATTCAGATCAAGTTCCGTATTTTATAATTGTTTGGTAAATCTTAATATTTATTAAAATTATATCATTAAAAGCCACCATTAAAGATGATCAAAGGAAAAACACTTTATTTGTTACCTGTAATTTCTGATAGGCTTCCAACACCTGAGTTGCATCATCTTCCAGTAACTTGAGCTGTGCATTCAGTTCCGTCATCTTCTGATTACTTTCAACAATCTCTTCTTCAACAGATGCTACTTTGTCTTCCACTTTCTTTAAATTCCTGCAAAACAGTATATATATATATATATATAAATATAATTTTTTTAAAGCAGTATGTTCAGTTGAAATAGTAAAACAAAAGAAAAAGCTGTAAGAAATATCGACTGCATATCACGGAGAAAAATATTTGTTGTATTGCTTGTGACAAGTTCATATAGAATTGAAATTTAAGTTTGAAAAAAAATAATAAACTGTTAGAAAAGAGATGGATAACTTTTATTAGAGTATGCATTGAAACTGACAATAATGAAATTGGATTACACTTGCACAATGGAAAGAAAACTCAAAATATTTATTAATTGTAAGACAAAATGCATTAGAAACTATGTACAGATACTGCTAATATTCTTATAAATTAGTTTTTTTTTTTTATTAATGCAACGAGAAGAAAAGCTTAAGAAAAAAAAGTTTATGTACAAAATACAAATGTCTGAAATGACAAAATGAAAACATTTAATAAATTAAAACACTAAAAAAAAAAAATAATAATAATGTTGATATTATTAATAACAATAACAACAATTCAAAAACTGATTTAAAAAAAAAAAAACTCTCATAAGAAGTATCACAAACCTTTCTGCTGTTTTAACAGCAACATTTGCTTTAGTTATCTGCCCTGTCACTTCGTCAATGTTGTTTGATATAGCGTCTACTCGCGACTGTACTGCTTGCAGCTTTGAACCTCCAATATCCATGATTTGTTTGTGCAGACTGATAAATAAAAAATATATATATATATATATTTAATGAAATAAAAAGAAAAAAATAAATAAATAAATAAAATAATAAGATATATATAAATAATAATAAAAAAAAAATTAATTAAATTAAAATTAATAAAAAAATAATTAAAAAATTGAAAAAACTAGCATGAAAAAATAATAAAAATATTTATAAAATAAAATAAAAATACAAAATAAAACAAAGTAAAATAAATTAATATAAAAATAAATGAACAAAATATAAAACAAAATATAATAATAATAAAAAATAATAATAAATATAATAATAATAATAATAATAATTAAATGCACTGTTTCTTATTAACAATTCAATTAGTACTTAATAAGTTGAAAAATCTTTTTGTTTTATATCCTTTCTTTGATAACCATTTATGTACAAATGAATCAGATGTTATTAAACAAACATTTATTAGAAATTAAGAATATTCTAAATCAACAAAAGCACAGTATCACAGAATGGAGAAAAAAAAATGGTTACCTTTGAACTTCATCTTCAATTTTTGAAGCCACATTTGCAATTTTGTCATAATCTGAAATTGTACAAGCAATTTATAAACCATACAATTCCAAATAAATATTATATTAAAATATTTTATGTTTAGCAGGAAAAAATAATAAAATAAAATCATAAAAAAAAAAATTAGTCAGCTTTTGGGCATCATCTTGTGGTCATAATAAAGAAATGAGAAATTTTAAAAAGAAATCAGTCTAAAGGGCTGTTAAAGGACTGATTTTGTAATATTTATATAAAACAAATACCTGAGAAATAATAAAAAAATAAATCAGTGTAAATGACAGGCTTTTATAATATTTTAAACAACATTACACAAACATAAAATACAAAAAAATCTCAAAGAAAGTATTTTAAAAATGTTTGTTAAAATTTATAACAAAATGGCCATGGACAGTTAATTAAATTAGATATGTATTCTATGAACCTGCTTTGTATTCTGCGACTTTCTTCTCCAGCTCTTTCAAGTGTTTCTTGTCTGGTGCTGCTGCTTTCACTCTCTCCTCCTGTTCAGCCAACTGAACCTTCAGTGCAGACACCTGCTCTGTCATTGCCTAGATTGGGGGAAAAAGGTATCTTTGAAGTAATAGCCATCTGTATGAAAAGCCAGACTCTCTTATTTATTAATAATCTAAATCCAAATTGAATTCTGTATCTTTATATACTTTTTTTATTTTTTAAATATTTGAATTAAATTAAGATATTTGTAATGTATTACTGAAAAGTAATATCCAGACTTTCATTCTAAATGTTTTAATAAATTCCTGTTTAAACACAAAAAAAGCCACTTATGTATAAATTAATAATTAAAAAAATATATAAACTAAACTAATAACAAAATAAATACCACCACTGTTTACACCTTCTGGCTCCATTTTTCATTATGTAAATACTGATCAATATTTTTAAAAAGTAAAGATTACCTTTATCTCCATTTTGTATTTCTCCTGAGTGTGTTTCATCTGTGTGAAGGCTTTTTCATTTTGACCAATCATGTCTTCCAGTTTCTCTTTATTCGACCGGCACTGCTGGGTTTCCATGGTTACCTGAACAAACACATTATTTCAGAAAAATTCAAAGCATAGATTGATGTTAATATAGAGATGTCAGGAGTTCTATCAGCAGTTTCGTAACTTGATTTGACGCTTTGCTTTTTTATTTTGACCACATTCTCTCCCAAGATTTAAATAAAATGAAAAAATAAATAAGAAATAAATAATAAAATAATAATAATAATAATAAAATAAAATATAAATTCTGTAACAAATTAAGAAAATATAAAAAAATACACATTAAACAGCTTATTATCAGTAATTAGGTTCACTATTTTTATAATGTTTAATTTCATATTACTATCATCATGTGTATTTAAATTATTATTATAATTATTTTAACATATTAACAGTTGGTCCTAATTTAATTCTCAACTACCAATTTCATGGCAATCCACGCAAAATGTCCTCTACCATAATTTTGGTTTTTATATAAACAACTAAGCTTACTTTTTCCAGTTTATTCTCCATGTTGGCAAGCTCCTTTGGATCGACAGCATCACTGGATAATGAGGAACCCATCTTGCCCCTACACAAGGAGGTACCTCCTCCACTCATTGTACCTGAATAGATAAACAAGAAACACTTCAACATTATTTTATACTTTATTCTGTCAAGGATACAGTTTTTAAATTTATTCCATGAGAAATATAATTTATGTTTTTAATTAATAGGAACAGATTTTTTAATATTACTGTTTCTAAGCATAAATTATTTTGCTAGTTATTTTTACTGATAATTTTTAGTAATAAATAGGTAATAATTTCCTTGTGTAAAATATTTTAGAAATCATTACATCATCTCATTCTTAGGTGTTCTTTATTGTTTTTATTTTATTGAATTATTAATAATATTATTATTACTTCGTTATTTTTATTTTATTTTATAGTAATACATTTCATAACTAAGCTGGATCTAATCTTAGACAATTTAAATTATTCATCACATATTCCACATTATATAGTTTTAAAATCTAAAACGAATATTGAAGATTAGTAAATTACCCATCGTTCATGTTATAAAGAAAAAAACTTCAGTTATCTAAGTACATCAACCAGGTATTATAATGTCCATTTTAAATTAATTTTTTAATATAATTAACCCCAATATCAATATAATGACATACTTTTTTCACACCTTTTAGCTGTTGAATATTTTTTTATAAATTTTACTGGGATATTATTTTTTGCCCTAATAACTCATTTACTATTTTGTTCCAAGAGAAGGTTGACACCTTTCTAACATTCATTCATTCACCTGACTGGTCAATCAACTGTCCTTTCAGAGTGACCACTCTGTATCGAGTCTTGCCGTAGGCAATCCTTGTGGCCTGGTCCAAGTCATTAGCAACAAGAGTGTCCCGAAGAGCAAAATAGAACGCAGGCAGAATGGAAGAATCTTTTACTTTCACCAAATCAAAGAGTCGTGGAATTGATTCTGGTCTGAAAATATAATAAATCATCTTCATCATCATCATTATCATTATCATCATGATGCAAATGTCAGTAAGAATTTACTAATCTCAATATCAACAACAAAGGCAGCTCTTCCTAAAAATCTCTAATACTAACTGCCTGAATACTGAGGGTTGAAAATTAAAATAATTATTTTATTTTCACTGTAGACAAAGGGAATATCAATAGTATATTTGTAAATAAAAATCTCTTCTTAACAACTAAAGGAGAACCAAAAAAAAATTAAAAATTAAAGGTGTATGGCAGTAATGCTAAAATAGAAGTAAACAAAATAATAAATACTGTAAAAACCAAAATATTAAAAAATATATATATATAACGTTTATATATATAATAAACAACAACGATAAAAATGACAATAATAATAATAATAACAATAATAATAAATAATAAACACTAATTTTTAAACATAAACATTTTTTAAATTTAAACTCTTTCTATCAAACATTTGTTGCAGTCTTACGTATCAATTTTTCTTCTGGTGTGTTCAATCCATTTCGACATTTTCTCAAGTCCAATAAACGTTGCTACCCCAACGTTGTTTTTCTTCAGGAACTCCACACACTTCTGAGCAGTGTTGATGCTGTCCACAACGATGTGGTCCAGTGCTCCACACACTGTTGATATGGCAACATCATACTTCTCATCTATAGCTCCAAGATCTCCCTGAAAACATTATCATCACCAGTAACATTAGAAGTAAAATTTTATAATACAGTTTACTCTTGAATTAGGATTAACACTGATATTATTATTATTATTATTCTAACGAGGACTTGAGGTAAAGAACATAAAAATAATTATTACAGATACACCATCTATTTTCTGAAACCTTTGGTTCCAAAGCCTTTAGAGATTATCATTTTTCCCAGAACCAAAAGAGGACACACAATAGCAACAGAATACATATCATACATGACTCTACAGATGCATGCACTTGCTAGAAACTTAAAGAAATGTTAAGTGTAAATAAAATCTGATTATTAAATTTAAACATCTTATATGTATATTAAATGAAATTAAAAAGTCTATTTTAATTTAATCCAGAATAAAAGAGAATCTGGAACATGAATTGTATACAAAATATTTAATGTTAAAGTTATTATGTGTCATATGTAATTTTAGTAAAGTGAAACCTGATGGTTGTAAATTGTAATTAATCTGATTAATTAGTGTCCAGAGATCCTAAAATTAAATAGTCATCTTTCCTCAATCAAAATGCACAGCAAAGGTTTTCATATAAAATGTTTGGGTCCCTTGGCTGGATTAGGAAAATCAAAAATGGATTAAATCTTTATTTTTATTTACTTTTTTTTTTAATGTAAAAATTGTAACTATAGTAGAGGTATCATTCAAACAGCAATAAATAATGTATTTTCATTTTACACCTTTTTTGAAAAGGCATTTTATTTTGGTTTTATTTTTTCACTTACCAGTCTTCCATATATTCCTGGAATCTTTCCTTGTTTTTTCTGATCCATGAGTGCTTCCAAGACTCGACCCTGCTTCCTGGAGTTCTGCAGAGAACTTCTCATTTCTTCAACTTTCTGCCTCAGTATTCTCATCTTTAAAAAAAAAAAAAATAATAATAATAATAATTACCAAACTCAGTTTTGTAACCACAGTTAAAACAGTTCTATATTTCAAACTAAAAATCAAAATTTTATTTCAAAACTGAAATATATTTTGGCAAAGATGGCAAAATAATACTGTTTAAAATGTACATCTAGTGATGTCAACAAATATATTTTATCTATTTCTTGATACATATTGCAGCCAATCCTTGCTATTAAGATGAAACAATTATAACAAACAAAAAGGCTAGGACACATTGACAAAATTGTCATGCTAACCAATGTACCAAGATGTTGTTATTTTATTTTTATGGGTTTTTATCTATGCATACAAACATGAAATAAAAACGAATGGCAGTATGTGTCCTGTAAGATTTTGGAAGATATGACAAAAAAAATCAACAGATTAACTATACTTGTTTCTGGTTAAAACTGAATCGTCTCTTAATCTGCTGGATTATCACAAAAACTCACCTGTTCAGCTGCTTTGCCTTCTGCTTCAGCAGCAGTTTGAATATCTTTTTTAGAATTTGTGACCAGCTTCTCCACTTCAGGTAACTTTTTGTTCAGATCTTCTAATTCCCTAGATGTAGACATTGGAGAAAACAGCAAAAACATCTTAAATGACAGTTTCTAATTCTAACAACTGTAACTGGTTATTGACATATACCAGTTGGTGCAATTTGAGATCATTTAAATGGCTTTAATATCCTTTGATTTTTTCCTTCATAAACAACAACAACAACAACAAAAAAAATCGAAAACAGAAAATAGAAAGTAATGTAGTAATCAATATATTAAAAACTTTTCAGTGCAGGAAGAACAAATCTAAATATATAGAAACAATATTGTAATATCTGAACAGAGGATATAATAATAATAATAATAAAAATAATAGTAAAACTCAGGGCAGAGTGGTTTAAAAGTTTTGTTAAAAAATAAAAACAGCTTCAACCTCACTGCAATAACAACAGTAAACTTTTAACAAGGACTAACTTTTTTCTGTTTTTTATATTTTCTTCAGTCTTGGTCAAGTTTCTTTGTGTCTCTTGAAGTTTGCTCATTTCACTATGTTGATTACTCAGGTAAATGTCCAATTCAGACTGTGCCACTTGAAGCTTGAGAAAAAAAAAATAATAATAATAATAATAAATAAATAAAGATTATATATATAAAAAATAATAATAGCTTGTAAAAAAAACATAATAAAAATTATAAAAAAATAAAAATTAAATTAAAAAATTAACAAAATTAAATAAAATAAAATAAATTAAAATTATAATACAAATAAATAAATAAACTAAAACTAACTAACTAACTAACTAACTAACTAACTAACTAACTAACTAACTAAATAAATAAATAAATAAATAAATAAATAAATAAATAAATAAATCCAAATACCTTTGACTTTGCTTCATTGACACTTTTCTGCAGGCCAAGGAGCTTTTCCTCCTTTTTCTCTTTTTCTTCCTGCATTCCTTTTGTTTCAGTTTTCAAACTCTCCATCACCTCTGCCAGCTTCTCATCTTCCTTCTGTTTGTTCTTTTCCAGCTGTTCCAGTTTCTTATTCAACTCAGCCACAGCCTTCTCACTTTCTGCCGGTACAGCCTTGAACTGCTCAATCTTTAAAAGTAAATAAATAAATAAATAAACAAATAAACATTACAATTATTTAAAGATATTGCAATACTCCTCTCAGTAATTTTGACTGTCACAATATATATCTATCTATCTATATCTATATCTATATCTATCTATATTTCTATTTCTATTTCTATATATATATCTATATCTTTATATATAATAAATAAAAAATTATGTACAATGTAGAAAACATTTTTAAAAAATCAAATGTTTTTGGTAAAAATAAGGCAATGTTTCATTTATGAGAAAAATTTTCACTTTAATAAGAATATTACTTTTAATATTTTATTATTCTTTTTATTAGTTATTATTACACACCATTTTAATCTATTAAAAATAAAAATGTTTAGGTAACTAAAAAAAAAAATTAAATAAAATTAAAAAAAAGAGAAGATTTTACCCATAACATTATATCATATAAAAAAATCATATCTAATTCTAAAAAACAAAAACAAAAATTAAAAAAAAATATATAACAAAATAAACATTTTACCTTCTTTTTCTCTTGTTCCAGAGTTTTCTCCAGTTTTTTTATTTTTAGTTTTGTGTGTTTGATGTCTTCTCGACACTTCACATCCTGTCGGTCAAATTCACTGAATTTCTCCTTCGACTCTTCGCACTGTTTCGAACATGCTTCATACTGTCTGAAATAATGATGTATGCAATAAAAAATAAACTCTCTGTGCCAATATAACTTTGTAGAAATGTCCATAGGTCAAAAAAAAAATAAAATTAAAAAAAATAATATTAAAATGTTTAATTATTAAAAGAAAAAAGGAAACATAAGTGTAAGTAAAGAAACAACAATTGATGTAAAAGAATAGTAAATTGTATACAAGCATGTAATTATTTTCCAGTATTTGTAATTATGTTTAACTGGTTTGCTGCAAAGAGCCACAATTGCAGTTTGAGTGGATTCTGCAGAAAGCTTGTTTCCAAAAATAAAAATAAAAACAATAAAATCTATGGAATTAAATATAAAATTATTTATTGATTTTCACGCAATAACAACAAAAGACAATTTAAAATTAATGATTTTGCCAGTGTAGTTGAGTTTAAAACAACAAATACTCACACAGAACAGAACAAATTTTCTTTTTTGACAAAATATTGTTATAGCATATTAATCTAAAAAATTATTTTTCATTTCACTTTCTTCTGTAAAATTCTATAACTGTCAAACTTAGGAAGATTATATTTACTTGTAAATGTTTTTGTTTTCTTTAGCTTTCTCCTTCTTGGCATCGTTAATGATTTTCATTTTCTCGTTTGCTTCCTTCATACTTTCATTAACTTTGTCAAACTCTGCTTTTGCCTTCTCTTCATTTTCCTTTCCCTCGGAACTAGAAAATTATTATTTTTTAAAAACACATTTTAAAATATTATATCAATGTCAATTTATCTTTGAATGAAACAATAAAGGTTTGAAAGAAAATATCTGCTAACCCCACTATTTAATGGAACTCTTTTTGCCAGATATCGTAAAATCGTGACAAAATCTGGGAAATGTATAAAAATTCTCGAATCCACCAAAATGTGGACTTGTCCAGGAGTTAGCAAAGCATCTGAAAGATCATCTCCATGAACATGCCAGTCTTTTATACTGGCAGCATGTGCATTCATGCTGTGCATGCTCTTACATTTATCTTAGAATTCTCTGGATTATCACTCAAACTGTTTTAAAACACATAGAACATCTAAAATTAAACATCCAGCTAAAGATAATTTTTGTTCTTTTTTGTAATTTGTTCAGATTTTCTTTTTTTTTTTCATTGATATAGAAACAAATCTTAAAAAAAAAAAAACAATAAAGTTATAAAAAAAAAAATAAAAAAAATTCTCACATGTATTTCTGATAAAGCTTGCTCTTCACTGTGGAAATTTCATTTTCTAAAATCAGGTATTGAACAGCTTCATTCTTCGGCCCTTCCAAAGCATCCTTCTCTTTTTCTACAGCTTTCACTCGATTCAGCTGAAAATATAATAAAATTACATACAGTTTAACTTCATAACGTTTTCTAGACAGATGATACAAAATACATTTATGAATTACTGTACTGAAATGATGTTCTCCAAATATGTGGATCTGAAAAAATATTACAAATTCCTTGTTACTAATTTCATAAACAGTTCATTCCCAAAACCACTGCAGTTGCAGTGACACACATTATTTCAATAGAAAATTGCATTTAGTCCTGCAAAGTAAATTTAATATAATGCAGTGCCGGAAATAAATCCATTTTAAAAATATACTGGAAAATTGGGGAATTTTTATTTTTTCAGAGATTTTTTTTTAAACCATATTTTCTTATTAACTGCATAACAATGACCAGGCAACATCTAAATGACAGCAGGGAAGGAAATTTCCTACACTCTTACAAAAAAAAAAAACTCTCTTAACGGTTATCATAAAAGGATCAGTGTGATGAGGTAGGTGGTTAAATTATGACCTTTCACAGGACAGAAGAGTCCATGACAAACAAGTTATGACCTGCAGCAGAATTTGCTGGCTTTTTTTATCCATATTACCTCAGGCAATATTTTAAAAATAAATTAATCCGATCCTGTTTTTTTTTTCCCCCAGTAATTTTAGCTTAAACTTCTACCACAATAAAGCAACATGATTTTTTATTAAAGTTAAAATAACAATAATGATAACATATATCAATGTTAATTCACTTATTAATGAACAAGTAATGATAAAATTACTGGTATGTGGGTAATTCAGAATAAACAAATTTACTTATTTGTGAATAACTAATGATAACGATACTAATATATGGGTAACTCTAAATAAACCAATTCACTCCATGGATGTAAATTTACCCCAGACTTATGGACTATGGTACAAAGTACCCAAACAAAGAACTGAAGAGAAACGATCCTGTAATCCTTTAGCTCTGAGATATTTAATCATTAACTGAGATGCAGCCTAATAACAAAACAAAATACCTTTTCCACTCGAAACTCACTCAGAGTTTCAACTCGTTTTCCAAGAATATCAATTGGTTCTTTAAACCTGTTACTGCCAATAATATCCTCAAGAAATTCAAGCATTCCGTCTTCATGTTCTGTCAAAGCTTTTGGCTTCATCATGGCAATTTGTTCAACTTCGCCCTATAAGTACAAATAAAATAAGGTAAAAAAAATGCTAATTTTTTTTTTAATATCAGTAACTGGACAGAGTTTATTAAATCCTACATGAAAAAAAATATAATAAATAGTGAATGAGTTCATTATAGAAGGATGTAAAACCGTATCAGTTTCATTACATAGGAATTTATATTACACTGGGTACAAAAAATTTTGTTAATTATTTTCTAAGTTTATATATAACCAGTAGAAAATAAAAATAAGAAATATTTGAAAAAATATATAATTTAAATTGTCTTTCATTTTGATAGGAATGTTGTAAATGTACTGTTAACTATAAAATAATTCATTAATTATTACACTTTAAGGCAAAAAAATAAATATAAAATAAATGTCAAAGACTAATTTCTGGTATTAATACAAACTACACATTTTTTTAAAAATTATTATTTTTTTTTTACCTGTAAAATGAGGAATCTGTTATGATCGAGATCAATGCCAAATCCTCTAAGCAGTTTTGCAACTTCTTTGTATGAGCTTTTTTTCCCATCGATACAGTAATGAGAAGAATTGTCCTTATAAGCCTGTGTGATACAACAATTTTTGAATTTGGTACAATTGTAAATTCATCATCTCCAGGCTGGAATAAATAAAAATAAACAAAAATTATTCTTTTGCTTATAAATAATAAATTAAGAAAATCATTTATTTATTTTCAGATCAGGGGATAAAACCAGCCTCTTCATCTATTAAATTTAGTAGATTTTTTTTTTAATTTTTTAAAATTATCATTCTCTATTATTATAAATTTGAATTAATTTGTCGTACTATTTCATTATTTATCATAATTTTGTGATACTTCTGACAATTTAATTTGGGTTGTTGCTGGTTTTTTTTTCTAAATATAAAATTAACAAAATGTTGTAGGATAGATAAAAAAAAAAATTTTAAACAAAAAAAGATGGTAGATAAATTTAAGAAATTTGAAATAAATACTAACCCCTGTATCTACAATCATCTGGAAATGAACAGCAACAGAACAGAAGGAAATATCTTTGTGGTTTTGGCTGTTGTGAATTAAAACACCGATTTTTGTGGATCTGATTTTTTTGGCTCGATAACCAAACACGAACAACATGGAGTCTATAACATTTGATTTTCCACTTCCATTTGCTCCAATAATGGATGTAAAACTCTGTAAAATGAAATAAAAAATTAAAAGAAGAAGAAGATGTATATATAATAATAAAAATTTTAAAAATGATAATAAAATTTAATAAAATAAAAGAAATAAAAATATATATAAAATTATAATAATACATTTTATTTTCATTTTAAAATAAAATAAATAAAATAAAATAAAAATAAATAAAATTTAAAATAAAAATATAATAAATAAATAAATAAAAATTAATACATTAAAAATTGTTGGGGCCCAAAAACTGAAAAACATCAGAATATTGTTTGGTTCTATCAGAAATAACTTTAATAAACGTGGTTAAATGTTACCTTATGAAAAGGTCCAAGAGTCTGCACACCAGCATAAGACTTGAAGTTTTCATTAACAATATGCGAAATCATTAGACGAGGTCCATTGATATCATAGGTTGCCACAGATTCAGGAGCTGGGGGTATTTCAATCTCCCCATAGTCTGAAAATATTTATTCAAATGTGCAGTCTGAAAATATTTATTAAAATGTACAGTCTGAAAAATGTATTATAATGTACAGTCTGAACATATTTATTATAATGTGCATAGTCTGTGAAACATCCTGTGTTAAATGTGTTACGTAACATTATCAAATGATTAAATGTATAAATGTACCAAACATATAACTTAAACAGTTATGAATTTAGTTCATCTTCATTTTTTTTCTTAGAGTTGGTCTAAGCAAATATGTGTGGTTTTCCCTCTCAGTATAGCACAGAAACCTTCACATTCAGTGACAATACATCAAAGCAGAATGACATGTAATGGTATCATAATATCACATTATCATCAGATTTTATTTTGATTTCTGTACACAACAGTATGTATAAAGTTAACATACTAAGAATCTTGAAATGTTAAATGTGAGTAGCTAAAACAAATAACAGTCAAACCTTCAACATTGAACGGTCTCCCAGCTGCTGGAATCGTAGGAATAGCATCCATGTCCTCTTCCTCACAGGAAGGCATTTTGCTGTTTTATAATAAGTATAAAATTAAAATAAGACATTTTATTTGACAACACTTTTATAAAATGTTAACCTTACTTTTTAGAACTTTTTTTTTTTTTTTTAATACTGTGTGTGTGTGTGTGTGTGTGTGTTTTATTATGATTATTAGTCCAAATCTTTGACAACAACTTGTATTATAAATTTTATTCCCAACAAATAAGAATTCTGGATATACTGAATTTCTTTATTATTTTATAATATTAATAGTAATAATTTTTTTTTTAAATTACAGGAATAAATAAATAATAGTAGAAATAATAATAATGACAACAATAATATAATTTTCATTTTTCAAAAAACAACAATACATTAAAGTCACAACTAGTGCACCTAAACTGGAGGCAGCAAACAGGAAAGAGTTCAAGTGGTGATGGTAAACATTTATTATTATTTTGACGTCACTGTCAGAGGTGTATGGACAACACATCTTAAAATTTAAATAACAAAAAAGGTATGTGATCAGTTCACTTCCACACTAATCAAGAATTTGAAGGAAGATTTAAAACCAAAACTGAAAAAACTGAAAATAAATGTCCGTTTTCTAAAAGGATTTTTTTTTTTATTTGTTGTTTTGTTATTGTAACTGTTTCGTTTTGTTCTGTTCTGTTAAAAGCAAATAACAATAAATCATTGATTGTACGCATTAAATAACGAAAAGACCGTATTATAATTTGTTGAATATAATTTCTAAACTTTAATTACTAAGTTATAGTATAACTTAGTACATTTAATGATACAGAAACTGAGAAATGAGAAATACGCTAATTGAACAATCGATCCACGATTTGTACAACTAGCAATGCCAATTGTATTTACTAAGTTGGGATATTTAGTAATTTATTCTGCTAACATTAACATTTCTTACTCTGTAGCTGTAATTAATCGAGAAAAAACAACAACAAAACTTTATAGATTTTACTTACCTTTCAATTCTTAAATCTGGCGCTCAAATTTTAAACTGGTAACTGTGAAAGTATTTCGAAGTACAATATAACCAGTCTACTTCCGAAAAGGGGTCATTCTCAAATACATTTTTTATTACAGTGACATTTAAGGAATATTTATTGCATATCTATTACATTACATTTTAAATAACACAGCAGTTTATTTTAAATTGTTGTTTAATTTGATGTTTGCCAGTTATTTAATATCCTCAAAATATAAATAATAGTTTTAATCAGCATTAACAGTTCAATCTTTCACAGTGATAAACGCAGATTAGCAAGTCATATTAAAAACGTTAGAGCTTAAGTAATTTTAGTTATATTTATTTTATTTTATTCTTTTAATTCTTATTTTATTATTAGAACTTTTTTTGTTGTTGTTTTTATATGAACGATACAGATTGGAAATTATATTCATATATTAAATCTTCAATAATTTGCTCTATTCGACGATCAGAATAAAGAAAAGACAAGTGATAAACAGTCTAATTTCTGGATTTCTGTTTTGTTTTTGTTTTTTTTTCTGTTTTATATAAAATAAATATTTATTTATTTATTTATTTTAATGTTCTGCTAAATGTCATCCAACTGCCACAAAACTATTGTTCACAGCATTATTTATTGAGTGAATTTTCTTAATTTCTTCCATAAAAGATTAATTGCATAACTTGAACAAGTGTTATAAAACAATTATTCTTATGGGCGTTGAAGGATTTCTGACAGAGAAGTCTTTAAAAGGATTTCATTTGCCTCTGGTTACGTCTATTTTAATGGAAGAAAATACGCCCATAATTGCATTCACGTTTTTAAATTAATGGCTGAATTAATTATTTAATGACATACAAACCCCATCTCTCTCTCTCTCTCTCTCTCTCTCTCTCTCTCTCTCTCTCTCTCTCTCTCTCACACACACACACACACACACACACACACACACACTAATACATTATTTTTGCTGTTCAGTTATGTATATTCACAGCATTTATTGCATATACAGTTATTAGGTATATCATCTATATGCAGGCTTTTTCGTTTCCACGTAAATTCATGCTGCATGTACTTAATTATTAGCATTATCTCAGAGGCTACATAGACTGTGCATTATAAATTCAGATATTAATGGACACGTAAGTATTGAACTAACTGATAATGTATATTATTTATTTTTCTGAAAATGTGGACTATTCGAAATGATCCGATCCGGTAGGCATGTAATAATTTATAAAGAGGTATCAGTTATCGAGAATTCAGCAACGCGTATGAATTCAATTAAATTTCCGAAGTTTTAAAAGTTTGTTTCTTTTTTCGTCAGTGATATTGTTTCAATAGACGTGCAATTGTTTTTTTGTCTTGTTGTTGTTGTTAGGCTTATTTTTTGTGTTTTATTATTATTTTTTATTATTATTATTATTATTATTATTATTATTATTATTATATTGTTATTATTTATTTATTTATTTAAAAAAATAATAATAAAAAATAAAATATTATCTTATCGTATCACTGCTATTGTAATAACTATTATAAATGATAATGGAACTAAAGTTTACAAAGTCTTTTATGTATCTTTTCTATTTGGGGTGGGTTCCTTTTTCTTTTTTCTTTTTTTCTTTCTTTTTTCTTTTTTTTTTTTTTTTTTTTTTTTTTTTCTTCTTCTTCTTCTGTTATTGTTGATATTATTATTCATACGCTCGTCTTGGCGATTTTAAGGCGGTGACTAGAGCGTAATGGCTCGAAGTAAAAGATTGTCAATAGACTGGATCCTTGAATCACTCGGACTATTTCCACACATAAGTAAACATAAATAACAGTGTCTTTGGTATTTTTAAAACGGGAAATAACTCGGCGTTTTCGCCAAACCAGATCCAAAAACGCCTAAGGCGAACGTTCTGCTTGTTCAGACATTTTCTTTAGAACGCATACTGATCACAGCGGAAATCACGTACATTAAAATAGATAAATAATAATAAACGGCTACGTTTTTACATTTGTTTCATTGCGTTAATGTATGAATAGAACATATTTGTTGTAGAATTATGTGAAAAACGATTAAAAACAAAACAAAACAAAACAACAACAACAAAAAACAAAACAAATAAAACTAAAATGTTGACCGTCAGTTATATTAGTTGTAAAACAGCAGTAATGAAGTAAGTATGTAAAACGGGAATACAAAGATTTTTTTTTTTTTTTTTTTTTTTTTAAATTTCTAGTACGGCATCTCGTCATTTTTTAAATTTGTTTTATTTTGTTTGATAAATAAATCAAGATGAATACTATTTTAAATGAAAACAATAATTTCTTCTTTATATAAACAACTAGTAAATAAGGAATGCCTTGTGTTAGTTTCCGGTTGACTTCAGTAAGTCTCAGTTTATTTAGAGAAAAACTGCGTATCTTTATCATTGTCAAGTTTATTTGAGTATAATATGAGGGGTCACATACCTGTCACTTTACGAAGGTGAAGAAAGTTACCTCACCTTTAGGTCAGAGGTAATGAGGCAAATCATGTAAAAATGCGCGCATGAATCTCATGAGCACAGGAATAATTTGATAATTTTAATTTATGCATCAAAAATACAAAAGCAATTCCACTTTATTTTCTTTATATAACAAGTAACATGTGTTGTAAATATTTATAATCATGTTGCATTGAATGATACATGGAACTATATTATGCGTGTGAACACAAGTTATAAGTAGGGCACACCCTTGAAACAAGATGGCGGCAGTCATTCGATGTGGACAAGTGGTCATAAAACATGGTACAGAACATAAAAGTGATGGAATTTAAGTTCTAGAAACCAGCATAGCCAATGGTTCGGTCACAGCAACAATTTATTAGCAAACTTTCCTCTCATCCAGACAAAAACAACCATTATTTTCTTTTATTTCTAAAGTTTTTACCTTGATTCTTGAAGTAATTTGGGAAATCCTGATACGGAATGAAAATGGCAGTACAACAGGTGAGAAAAAAAATAGTTGTGAAATTTATCTGTTGTTTACTCTTTGTTTACATACATTCTGTAGATGCGTTTTATCAGAAGACGTACATGAATGGCAGTTCTGTAATGTTTGAAACGTAGGTCAGCATGTTCGGATCGATTACCTGTAAGCAGTGTACCACTAGTAAATGTGTATCACTGCATGGGTTTGTTGACACTGTAGAGGTTGAGTTAGGTTGGTCCCCATCACATTCCTTATCCCATACTTAATAGCCTTCTTAAAAGTCAAAGTTGTGGGTATAATTCCCGAAAATAATAATTTAAAATGATAATTATTGAACTGGACATGGATACAAATTTTATGCATTGAGTTTGTAAAAGAATATTTGAACGACTGGCATACAGTTTTTATAAATTAGTACGTAGAAAAAAGTATGTATGTAGAATATTAATTTTTATTCAATTACATAAAACTTAATATGAGTAAGTACTTGTAACACTATATGTAAATTAAGTAACAGAAATGGGACAAAAAAGAAGAGAAAATGTATCTTCTTGATATGGGTTTTGACCCACCTACATTAAATAACAAATGTGCATAATCATGGACAAAATTTTGTTTATGGAAGTTTTTCATTTTACCTAACAAATAAAGCAGTTCTTATTTGCATGTTTATGGTAAAATTAAACAATTAACATAACCATATAGCTAAAAGTACTGTCTTTCATAAGGCACTTTTTAGCCACATATAAATAACCCCATATCTCTAAAGTTTCACAATGAATTACATTCACAAACTGCACAAAACATTGCCATCTGCTGACAGTCAGAACATGATCAAATAATTAGGTCACGACCACTTCAATCTATTTTTGTGAAACTCACTTGTTCTGCATCAAAACCCATATTGCATTAAAAAGTAAGAATATTACAGTATACACATACTGGCTAGAAACAAACAAAAACTTGCAGTATATATTGAATTTAATGTTTATATTTCAATCATGTATATATATGTTACATTATGCCTCTGTCAGTAATAACAAGAAAAACGTAGTTATTTCTGCATAACACGAGATTGTTGCTTATCTGTGTCAAAACAGATATCTTAAATTATAAAAGGACATGTTCATAAAACTGAAATCAGATAGTTTGAAACGTATACTCAGAATACGTCATAAAAAGCAAATGTAACAGTATATAAGTTTTCTATTTTGCTGTTCTACTGCTCAATGAAAATTGCATAATTTCACAAGAACTGTATGATTAACCAGCATGATTTCAAATTTTGGACACATAAAGATTATTATGGCTCCAACATAAAGTATCAAAAATCGGGTTACAATACAGTAACCAACATTACATTTCTTTAAAAACAGATACGGGCACATATTTCATAATTACATACATTCTTTGAAAATTTATTAAATTTTGTTTTCAGACAGTGTTTTGTGATTGTTTTAAATAACCTGCTTGTTTTAAATAACCTGCTTATAGATGCATTATATCATACTGAACCACAAATAATCAATTTGTTATATAGGTAGACAGACAGACAGACAGACAGACAGACAGCTAGACAGATAAATAAAATATTCCAAAGCAGCAGAAAAACATCTTTTAATTTTACAATTTATCCTAGTTGATAGATATTTCACACAGGACATTTTTGGTTTTTAATCTTTATCCAGTACCATAACATTAAGATGGCAAAAAGTATGGAGTAAATTTATAAATTTTTATTCCTGTCTTTGAAATAATGTAGAACACAAGATAAGCAAAACAAAATATGCATCTACAGTGGCTTGGAAACCTGAAGGTTAACTTTATTTGATTATATCCTGGTCCTGTTTAGTTTACTCATCTCTACAACTACGTCACTACAGCAGGATGCCAGAGAAGTGGTCATGCAGCAGTCTAGCACATTCTCTGCAAATTAACCTCTGGTCACTTTGATGAGTATGAGGTAAATTCTACCTGATAGGTATGAGAAATGCACACTTGTTAATAGTTTTTCAGGTTGTGGCAGTAATGTAAGGCAGGGATGTAATTATACATCAAACGTTGATTTGGCCTGTCACTTTGTACTGCAAATGAGATAAATACTGGCACAGTTCTCTGCCGATTACACTCTTATGAAAATTACAGATGTTTCATTTTAGTTATTGTATATATTCATTTATAGATGAATATAGATGGAACAGCTTGTCATAGCAATTATTTTTTTTTAAATTATAATTTTTGAATTGAATGTAAACATTAATTTGATAAAACCCCAAACAGCACTGTTAAGTAAATGAAATAAAAACACTAGATTATAAATTCGGTAAAAAAACATTTTCATCACAAATGAAATTTGTTAATTTAAGATGTTTCAGTGCCTTCAAATTTTAGTTGGAATTAAACAGAAATATATTGTATACATGAACATACATGAATTTTTTTACTTTTTTGAATAAGAAGACTAAAATCATATGCCTGAGTGTCTTTCAAAAAAAAACAAAAAAACTATTGTTCTGTTATCTTCAAATGTAGACATAAATTATCTATTTCTGTTGACAATGAATTTTGTTTATCTTCATTTGTAAGACAAGCACGCAATCCACTTGTGTGGGTGTGTGTGTGTGCGTGTACGTACATATATAGACATATTTCATAAAATGATTCAGTGATAAATACATGACACAAATATGAAAAAGAAGAAGATAACAAAGAGGCCTTACTGTGATTAAAAACTGATACAGTGATAGTTATAATGAAAGCATTGTATTGCTGGCAGATAAACTATGATAATGTTCAACTGGTCCACTTTAAATAACAGTTACAGTAGATAAAATTAGTTAATATAATTGTTTTAATTATATTTATATATATCTATAAGTGTGTGTGGTAATTTGATCTAGAGCTCCTCTTAAAATTAAATGCAAAACTTGTTTTTTTAAATTTGCTTTTTGTGCTTCCTTCTTTATTTTACTATATCCATAAAAGTAGAAATAATTTAAAATAATAAAAAATATGTTCTGTTTTAAACTTGGTCTTAATTTAGTTTAATAATATATTTTTTATTTTTTTTTTTTTTTCAAAATCAAAATGTCTTTTATTATTTACAGTTTGAGTAATGTCCCTTTCATTTTTTTTGTAAATTTTTAATGTGCCTCAGCACTTATGTGACTTCCTTTTATAATGTACCAAGTGCATTTATAAATATTTTAAACTTTTTTCATTTCAAAGATCGATGTGTTGGTTATAACAGATACATATATATTATTATTTTATTTTTTTAACATTGTGTTCTGAATGAACTGGGATGTGATATATATATCAGTCAAATTTTAAAAGAAAAATGTGGCCCCACAGTAAGGATTGAGTCATATACAAACAAATATTTTAAATAGTTCTTATTTATATAAATAATGTTTGACAGAATTTATATACATTTTTTTTTTTTTTTTTTTTTTTTTTTTTGCTGCATTTTGTATAAAAACATTTTTTAATGCAAGATAACATATATTACAAAGCACTATTTTTTTTTCCTTCTAGTTATTAATTGTTAAAAAAAAAAAATAACCAAACATCATAATCATTTTGTACCTAGCGGGTGCTCAAGAAATGAATAAATCTTCTAATTTGGTGTGTATACATTTTAATTATGGCAGTTATGTTAAGAATGCATTTAACATGTCCAGATCTGTAAACATGCTTACAGTTTAAGCAAAACAACATCTGGAATATGCAGAATTATCGGATGATAATTATAAACAATATGTTATGCACATAAATATTTTTTATTTGCTCTCCCCTCCAAAAAAAAAAGGAAACAACAACATTCTTTAATCATACATATTAATTAAGCATATCTTCATTTGTTCATTGCATAGTATTTTATTCCAGCTGTTACTACAGTGATAAAAAAAAAAAATCCATAGTGCATAGCCTATATATTCTTTCCTGTCTGAATAACTATAAGCAAAAAAAGACAAAATTTCTTGATATATATGGAGGGGAATGTATTGGCTTTTCTTTGAAAAATGTTATAAATACCAGACATTTGACACAGAGCAGGAAATAATTGTAATATAAAGTGGTCTAGTAAACAAGACTAACTTTATAAATAAACATCTGACAAGAAAAGTAATGTCCTTTTTGTAAACTGAAGGAACATTTGTGGCCTTACATCGTCTTCTCACTTTGTTGTTGTAATTGCAAATTACAAACCAGGTTCTGCCCACTTTCAGTTTGAATGGAACATGCAAGTACATGATCTGTGGTATTAACCTTAGAGTTAGTGGTATATTGTACACTTAACAGCTGCTGGTACTTTTCTGAACTTCAGTACACCACTTAGTCCCTGCTTTTTCTCATACAGAACCTTCCTGAAAGAACACATCTCTGTTTTTTTGAACATCAGAGTTTCTGCTTTTTTGGAATGACACTGCAGAAGTGAAACTGCAGTTCTTATTAATAGTCTGCTAATGAACCTCTTTGTTTTCCTCCCTTATTTACCAGTACTACAGTCTGTGCCTACTACAATAAACCAGTGATTCTGTCCTTATTTCAACACACCACCAACACTGTGTTTGTTGCAACACATCACTGATATTTTGATATTTTCATCTTTTTATCCAGTAAGTCTTACACTCTTCTCATTAGCATTTCACTATTCTGGCTGATTTTTCTCTTTCTAGTTTTTTATTTTGCATGACAGTACATACCATGGTTTTTAATAAAAAATATTACTGATATTTACAGACATTGTTCAAAATGAATGTATTTACTTTCAGCAGACTGTTGCAAAATTATTTCTTTTGCCTACTTTTTTTTTTATTTATTTTTTTTTTTTTTTTTTTTTCAATTTCCATTTTAATTTATGAAACCTCCCAGTTCTGTTTTTGAGTTAGCCAGCTGTGAAAATGAACTGCCATATTTAATGGACTAAATACAAAATTAGAATTATAACAGTATCCTTGCTGGGAGAAGAAAAAAGTTTTCTTTAGTACTGACCCCAGAACTCGTTTTATTGCCAGATGATTGGTTTTATGTTTGTTATTAAAAAAGAAAAAGCTGAATGCACGTTTTCTTTTTTTTTTTTTTTCTTGCAAAAGGATGAAAGAATGTAGCTGATGGATTGTAAAATTTAGGGGAAAAAAAATGAATTGCATAGTTGAATATGTTGTTTGAATGTTGTGATAATATTAAAATATCTTGCACAGGGTTATTTCCAGATTGAAAAATAGGTGACCTACATGAATGTGAGCATTTTGCTGATAGGCACAAGCAAACCAGTTGGTCTAGTGACTTAGATTTCATAACTGATGTGTACGCATGGCATAATAGGATTGCTGGTTGAATAGAATTAATAATAAAAAAAAATATTGGCAGTTTTAATTAATCCGTATATCATATGGATCAAGGTGAATGCAATATATGAATCAGTTAAAAGCTGACAGTAGTTTGTTTGTTGGGGATTTTTGTAATAATAGTTACAACAACAACAGTAAAAATAAATACTTCTGTAAATAACAAACACTGTGAAAACGTCTCTTATTTTCCTATTGCATAACATATTATTATTTATCACTATAAAATGGTTTCTCATCCTTTCACAAAAAAAAAATGTCTCCTTTTACTTATTTCTGCAGTCAGTTTGAGGCAGTAATTTTGGAGAAAAGAAAACAAAGAGAATAAAGTGTCATGATTTATTGCATGTAGCGCAATGGTGTTTATTCAGATAATCTTTATCACCAGTATTTATTCATGATACCTCCAGTTGCAAGTATACCTGACAGATAGGTATATATTCCACTTATTTATGTTCCCATGTGACTTGCAACATCAGCACCTGAAGGGTTAGAGTCCTAACCTGTACGAAATGTTGTCAGAAGAAAGGTTTTCATTTATTCACATCCCAATATTTTAATTTTGGTTTTACATCTAGTTATTATTTAACTTGTATTAATACAGCTATTTATGGGTTAACTTAATTCTCAAGCATTTTTATTGCATTTTTAACTGTTAATAAAATATTACCAAACACATTTTTATGTGTGTGTATCCCAGTATTGAATTCTAGAGTTATTTTTAGGTTTATTCAGCATTTGATAGTGCTGTATGAAATAAAATTAAACTGATTTTCTTATTTTTATATGTGAACTCTGAATTCTGAAATAACATCCAGTTCTTATCTACCTTTAATAATAGTGGAGCCATTGTGCTGATTATTCCATACATTGGCAGGTTTTAACAAAATGTTTTTTGAAGCTGAACATTTAAAAAAATGATTATTATTTTTTTTTTTTTAAACGTGTTCAACAACTGATTAATCATCATAATCATTGATTTAAAAATTACGATCTGATATGATTTTTTTTTTTTTTTTGAATTCCTTAGAAACCATATAAACTCCAAAACAAACAAATTTTTCTTTAACTATATTTCTTGTTAAAAGAGTGACAGCTGTGTGTATTTTTGTACAGGACAGTATAAGCATGGACCAAAAAAAAAAAAAGGAAAAAAAAAAAAGTCCAAAATAATTTACAACACATTCAGTAGTGGCAAGGATCACGATTTTCAGTTTAACACAGTTTATATTTTGAAAGCACATTTCAAACAATGTGGATTAAAAAAAATTGATTCAGCACATTTTTTTTTTTTTTATTTTTTTTTTTTTTTTTTAACTACTTAATGTAAACAAATACGGCCAGATGTGGCCATTCAGGAAGTTTCACAGCTCTTGTGTTAGCACGTTTTTACCTACCATCTGCTTTCTTTATTTACTTCATCTTTTTTTACTTTTCTTATTATTCCTATATTAAATTCATGAAAGATGAAAACAAAAATTTGAATAACAGCAGTGTTAAAAAAAAAAACCCAGAGTTCATTCATTTAAAAAGAAACGTTTGAAGTAATATACTTTTCAAAATGTGTGAGGAATAATTATGATACCCAGGAAATGAAAAATAATACCATATATTTCAGAATAAGCGTGCCTGCATTTCCTTAACGTTTGTTATTTTTAAGAGAACAGTTCGCTAATGAAACATCTTTGAAGTAGTAATATAAGTAGACATATATATATATATATTTTGTTTGTTTAAAAAATCTTTCAGTTAAAACGTGTGTTGAATAAACAAGTTAATAGTATACATGCATGCACTTGGGTATTTGACAGATAGTAGATAAACATGGTTTAGTATTCACCACAGCAGGTGAATCAACTCATTAACATATGCTATGTTATATTAAAATATGTATTCAAGTACACATTTTGAAAATCCTGAATACATTATCCTATTTTTGTGTGTGTGTTTTTTAATTCAATATTTTCAAATACTGTTTGGGAAAAAAAAAACATGGCAGTTTGTCAGATATGTATTATGAAAGAATGTTGTACTGTGTCTGTTTTTTTATAAAAAAATGTTTTTTTTTGTGTTTTTTTAAAATCTGTTCAGTTTTGAAAAACTGTCATCCATGCCTTTGAAAACAGACAATCTTTTACTCACTCATAACCTTTTAAACTATAAATAAATTATAGAAAGAAAATGCAAATTCAATTTCACCAGTTTTTTTGTTAAAGCTGTTTCAGTTCCTTTACTCCTGAACCTGATGACTAAAAGGCTGTTTATCCAAACAGAGACAATCAGCAAAAAAAAAAAATGAAAAAATAAAAGCATGCCATCTCTGTTTCATTAACTGCAAGGACTGCACAATGTGGTGGCTGTGATTTTGACTAAAAAGTTTATCTTGTATTATCGTTCGACGACGGTAAATTGATCCACGTTCACATTACAGTCGGAGAGTAAGGTTACTAGGACCTCAAGTGCTGTGGTCGCCAATATGTTGCTAGTACACACGTAGGTGCAGAGCATCCAATACCAGTCAGCTGTTTCTAGGAAGTAAAGGCAGTTGGATGGTTTATCGGCATGGAGTATAGATCAGGGGAGAAAAAAGGCAGTCATTTCGTTTGGCTGTTCAAAAAAACACAACAGAATTTTTTTTTTTTTTACAGTTGTGGGTTTGATAATGTAGATAAAAAGTTGATTGTTGTGTGTAATTAAAATTCTGATACTGTTCACTCTTGACAAAGTGCTGTGGGTTTAATGAAGACTTTTTTTTTTCTTTCTGTGTCGTGTGGTTTAAAGTCATTGATTTTGTTGGGATGTACATGAAATGAAGCGCTCACAAGTATTCGGTCAACATCGCGATGTCCACGTAAGTGTTGGATATTATTAATTAATTTCTTTTTTTTTAGTGTTTAATACATAAAAATATTCACCTGCTGTTAATTATTATATTTGATATATACATGTTATATTTGCACAAGTACTTGAATTTGTTATTTTCCAGACGTATTTTTGTAAAAGTTTATGAATAAAATGGAATTTGGAAATTACTATCTTTAAAAAAAAAAAAAAAAAATGAATTTTTTATATACATATATGTTTGTGTTTTAAAGAAAATCTGTTCCTTGTATAAATATTTATAGATAATTACGCAAGGAAACACCCATGTATTGCTGTGCAGAGTTGGCCAGTTTTTTCTAATCAGTTACAAAGTAGACTACGCTGATACTGTGTGTGTATTTATTTAACATATACATATCTTATGTGGTTTCTCTATTACTGAATAGATTCTGTGATGACCTCTGTGTGCTTAAGAGTTGTGTTATGTGCATTGAAAACCTCTTTCATTCAAAATTGAGAAGTCACATGGTTTGAACTTGTGTAGCACAACCATTTGTACCCCACCCCCTCCAAAAATAAATTAAAAAATAAAATAAAATTCACAATTTTGTTTTTAATACAATTTTTTTCTTTTTCTTTTTATTTATTTATTCTATTATTATTATTATTACTATTATTATTTTAATTTTAATTTTAACTACAGCAAATGGTAAGGTTTCATATAATTTTCAAAATGGATGAAATAAAATGGTTTATGTTAAAATATACTTTAAAATAGATATTGAACTATTCAGCATTCATAGCCATCAGATTTTGCATCTGTATATTACTTATCCAGTAAGCATACTTTATCTACAGGAAGATAAAATAAACACATTGTGATTGTTTAATTAAAATGCTTATGTAGTAGGTTTATTAATAATGATAAAGTATCTTTTTGAACGATAATGGTACAATTAATCCTTTTTAAACATCACTTAATGTAAATGAGTATTAATTTTATTTATTTTTGAAACATTCTGATTAATTGTCATACACTGAATGCTGAACAAAAAGTTTGGCCATTTTCTGTCATATGTTTTGGAAAAATTCACTCTATATGATGTTAAAAAAACTCTAAAAAATACCCCACCTCTTTGATAAGGTTAAGTAGTGTTTGAAAATCTTTTATGTAATATGGTCATATATAGAAAATTGTTAGCCATCACATACACACATATAATCAAATACTAGAGAAAATAGTTTTAAAGTGAAAAGTTTCGGTTATCATCCAGACAAATACAAATACTGTGCCTCTTATATGTTCAGGTGGTGTACAGTTCACAAGCAGAAAGCAGTTTTTTTTCTTCAGAATTTGGAAATCTTTATATTCATTTGTATCCGTGGAAGATTTACCAAGCAAAGTCTTGGCAAATAGAACATGGTTGTCAGCTGCATTTTGTGAGCTGGAGTCCACAGACTTGTCTGTGCCATGATAACAGGCTGTTTGCTTTTGGCATATTTGGGTACTAGAGTTGTAATTATAAAACTGAATGATCTGTCCGAAGCAAACAGCACACTGGAGTGCTTGGACAAACGCAGTTTAAGAATTCTTGTAGTTTCTTATCAGCTAAACTGAGCTTTTTTAAATGGAACGTTGTAGACCGATAGCTTTATTCAAATACGTCTTTTCAGGTGTTTCTTGACACTGGGGCTAATCAGGTCATTTACCTTCTTTTTTTTTTTTTTTTTTTTTTTTCCAGATTAAAAAAAAAAAAAAATGTTAAACTCTTGAAATGCAAGAACATTGTAAGATTGTTGAAACATTATTTAATGGATATTTCAGATATATAAATTTATTTTTGTTATCTTATTTGTTAATTATCCTTTTTATTGTTATCAAACACACTTGGGTGAAAGCTTAATTTAAAATTTTTTAAAAATTATTATAGTGTTCTTTATGATCACTTCAGCATAAAAATAAATATTTAAATCCAATGGCTTTTAGAAAACTGGGGAGAAAAAATATTACTGAAATTTCATGATTTTCCTGTGTTTTGATAGGCAGTAAATGGGATTGTACAACAATAGATCTCTTTATCTAGGTATTGTGTTACTAAAATGAGTGTTTTAAATTACCCAGTAGAGATTTGATCCTCTGACAGTTATATCTTAGAGACGGTCACTCCAGTCACACAGAAGTACATGACATTCCACGAAGGTTCATTACCGTAATACTCTTAGTATACACCAGTTGAATATTCTTATCTTAGACAATCACTCCAGCACGTGACATTCCATGAAGGTTTAGTACCGTAATACCAACAGTATACACCGGTTGAATATTCTTAGATCATTACAGGTTTTGACAGTGTGGGAATTGTCATGATGCAAACTCTGATTGGATCCCATTATTCTGGTCATGTAAGAAAGCAATCTTCTCCCTAAATATTAACCTTTTGTCATGTTTTGATTTTCCCATTAGATCTCCCTGTCAGTTTTCTTGATGAACTGAAATTATCAGATGACCATTGTACACTGGGTGCTTCAGTCTCTTGTCAATTGATTTTCGCTCAGGTTAAGGATGTTGTAAAGTATTCCTGATCATAACGTCCACGAAACTAATATGCAAGAGAGAGAGAGCTTTGACTGAAAGTTTTTATTATAAAACTTCTAAAGTTGATGCACTGGATTATTTATTTTTATTTTATTTTTTTATTTTAAGGACAGATGGTATTGGATTTATTGTTTTATCACCTTTCAGGTGCTTATGTGTTATTAATAAAATAAAAAAATGAAAATAAACATACAAATTAATCCGGTCTGTCAACAATAGTTGTCTTAATAAAGAGGATTATTTTCCTTTGACCTTGGATGAATTTCTCATTTCCCGAAGATGACAGTGGGTGGTGAAGTGAATGGGTGGAGACACTCCATTTGTAGATTAGCATTAGCTGATTGATACTATTGATTTTGCACTCTGAATTAAGTATATTCTTTTATCTTAAAGGACACTGAGAAATATGATTAGTGTAATTGAAAGAAAATGGCATCTTAGAACCTTTCGGTAATTATTATGATTATTAGGAATTTCACGTAAGTTTTATTTTTTTATTTATTTATTCTTTTTTTTTTTAATTTTTAAATTATTCTTTTTTGAAAATAACATTTACATACTGTAAGTAATCAATCAACCAGGGATTTTTTTTTTTTTTTTTGACTTTTGTTGGTTTCAACTTAGACATTTAACTGTCGGGATGACAGAACATGTTAAAATGTGATTATAATTAACTATAAAAACTTGTTTCTAGATAATGATAGCAGAATAAATTTATTTAATTTAGTTTTTTATTACCATAATGACAAGTTTTCATGTTTCAGAGAAAAAAAAAAAAGCATTTCATCATATTTGTTGCATTCTTTATCATGATCATCATAATTATTTTGGAATTTGCATATTTTTTGTTACAGTGCAAAAAATCATTAAATTATTTTGTTTTTTTACTTGTTGGGAATACTGATAACTACTGTTATTTTAATAATCAATGGAGACATATAGGGGTATGATTATCCTTATTTTTGCTAAGAAATTGCTGGTAATTTTGTGTTTGTTTGAATTATGACATTTTCCAAGCACTTCATAGACAAATCGTTCAGGGGATTAAAAAAAAGAAAGGAAAAAGAAATCAATATTTTTGTATATAACTAGATTGGATGACGAACTTCAAAATCTCTGTACTCGATTTCAGAAGTAGAATTTTGTGTCATAAATACAATGGCAGTAATGTTAACTGAATACTGGGTGTTACAGATAAAATTTATTTATTAACACACAGTGAATATACTTTTTCAGTGAAGGAGTAAAGGACTCACAAATCTTTCCTAATTATGTACATAAATGTATTAATTGTAACGTAAAACTCTTATTTCAAATGTTTTATACATCTTTTATTTCTTTTCTTATTTTTTCTTTTTCAATTAATTGTTTTTTAAATTTTTATTTTTTTTATTTTTTTTTTTAAAGATATTTACCTAATTTTGCATGTCTTCATTTCTGCTAAACTAACACTGCAGGTACATTAAATTAATATTTGTTTTCTTTCACTTAACTTTGTGCAGTACTGCCTTCGAATCGATGACGGTGTTAATTAATTTTTTGGCACTGGGTGAGTTCATCTTCACTGCACCAGCAAGATGTGCATGATTTTAATTTCACTGCGGCATTAAAACAAGCTGGTCTGGTGCAGATAGGGAGGTGGTTTGCTGATGACTAATCCCAGTTAGCAAAGAATTATTACAAGATGCCATGTGGGGGAAATAAATGGCAATTCCATAGAAAAAAAAAAAAAAAAAAAAAAAAAAAAAAAAAAAAAAAATAATAATTATTATTTGACCTCCCGTTTTAACGATCACTTAAAAACAGATGCATTTGTCATGGCAGTCTTGATAAATTGAGTCGTTTTAATATTTGTTCTATAATTTTTGGTTTTATTTTTAATTGCATGGCTTTATATCGAATATGAAAGGGGTAAAAAAAAAAAAAAAAAAAAAAAAAAAAAAAAAAAAAGCCAGGGTGATGGGTTTGTGTTGAGCAAACATTATAGTTACAAAAATTTGTATTGCTTACTTTAAAAAGTAGTTATTTTGTTAGCTTGTTTGTTTGTTCCTTCTTTTCTTCACTCACTCATTGTCAGTCTTTCATTTATTTGATATTTTTTGTATATATATATATATATATATATATATATATATAAATAAACTGGTTTATTTCATTTCACATTAAAACCAAATTATAAACAGTAAAAACACATTTGTCCTCAAAAAAACCCAATAAACAAATAAATAAAAAAATCGTGTAAAAAAACAAAAATCCCCCCCAAAAAACAAACAAAAATAAACAAATAATAATATTATAATAAAAGTAATATTAATAAAGAAATATATATTTTTTTAAATATATCATACATCACTCATTTTTTTTTATTATCTTGGATAAGATTAATGGGTTTCAGAAATTATTTACATATTCATTTCTTATTTATTATCATTTTATATCGACAATTTTCGACAACGAAACACAAACTGTCGAATAACGTGATACCATTAATTCAAGAACATACTAAATGTCGACAAGTGTATAAAACTCCCATAATTAATAAAGCGGACTAAACTCGAATAGGTGCACATAACTTGGTCAAAGGCAGACACACATTTATAGATTCGACATTGACTCGACAGTGCATTTATTCTGCCACATAGTTATGTGAACGTCAATTGTTATATCTGCACGCTTGAATGAGAAAAACAGTTAGTGCGTTGCAGCCACACCCAGTGTTGCTTTCACACTATAGACTGTAAATAATGTAATTATTATTCTTACCCAGGGCTGTTTTATTGTCACGTACTTAGTACCGGAACAGCAGTAAGATAGACATTTTTGATCTGTTCTGTAATCGAAAGTTTAAACGTAACTGTTTGAAGTAATGGAGAAGATGGGGAGGGAGGGAGGGGGAGGGAGAGAGAGAGAGAGAGAGAGAGAGAGAGAGAGAGAGAGAGAGAGAGAGAGAGAGAGAGAGGAAATGAGAGAAGGGTGGGGGAAAGAGAAGTGTGACAGAGAAGAGGCTAAGAAAGAGTAAAAAAAAAGAGAAAATAAAGCAGTACCTTTGTCATTATGGGTGGAATTACGATTTTTTTCCATTTGTGAAAATGTTTTTAAAGTGTAATTTTCTCCACCACATAATTTATTATATAATTTTGAATATTTTGAGCAAATTAAAATGCTAAAGCATCTGCATCCATTTTGCAGCTATATACATCCTTAAACACAAAAATAAACACAGACACACAGAATAACACAGAGATGTACACACATAATTCAACACCACTTTATAAAGTAATACCATTATTTAAAAATACAGAAAGAAGAGGTAAAAAAAAATCCAAAGTATTGCTGCACCTTTAATGAAGATGCCTACCACAGGGCAAATAGACGTTAGAGTTTTGGCCTGCACTTCCTGGAAGAAAAAGCCAAGCACAGCTGTCTCTTCATTGTTGGTTTTAATGCTTTTGAAATAATCAGTTCCCAGCAATAGAAATGTCAGGCTGTGGTTTCATGCAAGAGGAAAGTATTGTCAGTAACGCTGAAAAACAAATTTAATTAACAGAGGGGGGGGGGGATAGTTAATATGATTAGTATATCTGGTATTTGTATCTCTGTCTTTGTGTGTGAAGAGTTTGAGAGCGAGTGAGTGTATGAGTGTGTGTGTGTGTGTGTGTATGTGTGATGTTTTTAATTTCCATATTTTAAGTAATGTTTTATTTTACTTGATTTTTTTTTTTTATGTTATTATTTCTTCTTATATAATTTATAATTTATAATTATTAATATTATTATTATTATTGTTGTTATTGTCATTATTACTATTATTTTGATGTATTAATGAAAGAGAAATTAAGATATTTTAGTTTTCATTTAATATTACTATTTTGATAAACCTTTGTACATCTATTCTTATACACTAAGGTTCTCAAGCATGCAATATTCTTCATCTTGCAAATGAAAAAAAAAACATCTTTCTTCACCCATGTCCGAAATCTTGTACCTGACCTTTTATCCGTTTGTTGTTCGCTTTAAGCTTGATGAGAAGATGGCTCTTTCAGTAGAACTCGCCAAGCATGCAACTATCTGCTTTGATGCTCAAATTATACAGCTCATATTGAATTGGGAGGTTTCTGTTGTTGTAATGTGGAATCCATCATGCCAATAGGTCACAGGCCTTTTTTTCAAAACCACCTGAAGTCTGGCCAGTTTCTGCTCGTGTGGTTGGCACATGGCTTTATCAGTTCATTGTATCCATTAGAATTCTCAGTGAGGTAGAAACCGAAGTAGCAAGCAGCTAATGGGAACCATATTTATGCTTTTCTGTTGTTTTGTTAGGTTTTTGTTATTTTGTATCTTGTCTATTTATTTATCCATTTATTTATTTATTTATTTATTTATTTATTTATTTATTACTGTTGCTGTTAGTAATAAAAATTAATGCTGCTAGTGATATTGCTATATTTATTTATTATTATTATTAATTTGTTGTTATTATTATTTTTTTATTATTATTATTATTATTATTATTATTATTATTATTATTACTGGTGGTGGAGGGGTGTTGTCGATTGTGATGATTCGATATTATTAAACGTTTTTAGCACGTATAAATGAATATATATTTCAGTCTCAGTTCAAAAAGATCAAGTCATTTTTCTAAGTTATAAATCTATATTTTCACACTGCAGGAAGTGATATTTCTTAATAAATTCAGGAAGTAATATTTCACGAAGCTTACACGAGCAGTGAGAATACATTTCTGAACTTCACGGCTCTCTTAATGGCTTACATCTATAGGGATGTTTTCATGTTTGACCGCAACACAACAATTTTACATCACAGTGCTTTCAGTCTGTGTAATTTATTATCCGTAATTTTTGTAATATTGATGTTTATTATCTAACTTTCTGTAATATGTGAAAATTGTTACGCAGTTTTTCTCTAATGTGTGAGGCATATGCCTTAGGCCTGTGCTGTCAAGGTTGATTTTCTTTTTCTTAATAAACTTTCAGTATTTACTTTAATAAAAAAGAAAAAGTTCTTAGTCTGAGAAACTTCAGTATCTTTCAATACAAGACAAGATGTATAGGTTTAAAAAAAAAAATGTTTCCCCTTTATCTGTGTTAGTGATCAATAGAAAAAAAAGGTTTGTATAATCCAGTTTGAGGACAGCCCCACCCCAAAAACGTGTTTTATGTTTTTAAAATGGAGATGATACAAAATAGACGCAAAACAGCATTGTTGTGTATTAAAAACATCTTGCACGACCTTAAACTCCACCCTCCAGCAGACAGTCATATATATATATATATATATAAATCACTTTGTGTTCTCATAAATTTGAGTAAATACTTTCGTCTATTTATATACACACATATACACGGTCTCACCCTCGTATGATTATAGACAGACATAAATTTGTGTATTTATATACGTCGGTGTGTATGTTTATCATAACTAATACCATATAGAAATCACATGTGAGTCAGCTTTCCTTTACAGTTTCTCGATTTATTTGCTCATTTTGAATGAGCTTTTGTACATTCAATAATAAAGGCATGCATGCTTTCAGCCTGTACAATGCTGTGATGACAGCCTTTGTGTTGGACAATGCAGGGTGGGCTTCTACATTTTGAGCCAGTGTTGAGTTGCAGATCCATAACTAGATCTTTACTCCAGGCCCTAGAGTTTCAGAATCATATTGTTGTTGTTATTATTATTATTATTTATCTATGTGTTTGTTTTTCTGTCAGAAGCAGGTGTCGTTTGCCTGCATTGTTTTATGGTTATTCCTGTTTGTATGTGGTTATTAATGCGGTGTTTTATTGCCCTTCCAGTCATGGTTTGATCAGTGGTTGGTTTATGTCAGTAATGCAGCATGGTTGACTGGTCATTCCATCTTCTGGCCCTCGTTTCGGAATGTTTAAAGATCTAGTGGATTAATGATGACAACAGACAGATTGGTTGAGTTTTGGATCGCCGAATTTGGATGACTCCAGCATGAATTAAAGATAGTGTTTCCAATTTTTAAAAAATTTTTCCTTCAGGAATTAATAATAATAATGATGATATGCAATTCTAATACAAATGTCTTTCGTGGTATAAATTACATTGGGTGGTTAGTTCAGTTGGAAGAGTCTATAATCTGACAAAGTAGTAGGTCACTTGATGTAAATCGTTAAATTGTGTCCTAAAACCTATTTTGGGTGTGTCAGGCCATTGTGAATGCTGTGGGAATACACTTATGAAAGATCCTCATTGTTAATGTGCAAGTGTAGCAGCACTGGTGTTTGAATGTGTCGAGCTATTAGTAAACATAATCATAACCATGTCTTGTTATTGTTAGCAGAATTATCAATTGTTGTAACTGTTAATTTAGAGGTATGTTGATATGTTAATATGAAGAATTATATAGATTGTTCAAAACAAAAGCTTTTAAGTCAAGTGTGTTGTGTTCTTTCTATTTTTTAAAACAAATAAATAAATTTTAGTACAGCGAGGGCTTCTTTATTTTTATATATTTTATTTTTTGTTTATTTTATTTTATTTTATTTTATTTAATTGTTACTGGCTGTTAATTCATTAAACATGGGTGATTAATTTGTTCAGACCAAGTTGAATTCTGCGCGACCGTGATTCTTATTTGACTCTGAATATCCTCTTTTATTAACTCAGCCATTGCTTTAATGCATTTAATACAAACAAACTGTACCAGGATCAATTTTGGAGACAGAAAAGGATATTACGTCCAGTAATGCAGAAAGCCATCGTTTGTGGCAGACTTAAAATGTGGCTTAAAAAGGGTGAAGAAAAAGAATAAAACATAACATGGTCAACTCAGAATGGATTTAGGAAGAGAAAAGAACATAGTAGGATTTTTAAAACAATTACCGTTCTACCATTACGCAAATTGAAAGATCCCATGGTAAACCGTGACATCTATGAACATTTTTTTTTTTTTTTTTAAATTGCTTGTTAAAGTGTCTGTTGTGCTGGCTGTGTGAATAATTCCTCATTTCTTTGAGAGTGACTCACAGGTTCAGTTATTGCTGGATGTTAATAATCTCCGACGTTTTCTGTGAAAAGTCTTAGATTTGTCATCGATTTCCCAATCAAACTCAGTCTTTTTTTTCTTTTTTTTTTAACTGTTTAAATTTTCGTGATCTTCAGGCAGTAGCACTGAAGTAGGAAACAAACAGTTTTGTTTGCTTCAGTCTCATTTGTTTATTATTGTTGTTGTTGTTGTTGTTGTTGTTTTTATTATTACTACCACTATTACTGTTATTATTACTTCTCTTTATTTCCTTAATACGTGTTCTTTTTTTATTAATTATTTTTATTTATTAATTATTTAAATGTATTTTATTCACACACACAGTCCTGAACATCTGTAGATACGTTATTTGTCATTAAATCTCGCAAGTCATTGTGTGTCCACATTAACAGTGTTAGTTACTTTTGTACGCTGGAGTTTAGCTGTCAGTTACACATGTACATTATTGATTCCTTTTACACCACTGATAAATCAACAGCGTGTATGTTCATTTGACTGTAGATTGTAGTTCAGTCTTTAGATGGGGCATTTGGTCAGCAGTTTTTCAAATTTCATTATGAAATGGTGGTGTTTTTTATATCAATAATTTTACGTAATGGTAAAAATAACGTTTTGGAGACTGGGATGAGTTAGTTTTATTTTTAATGTGACCAGCTGTTTCTCAGATTTTGTTAAAAAGCAGTAACACTAATCGAATAGAATGGGTTAATTTTGTGATAAAATGGTAACAGTAGTCGAATAGAATGGATTAATTTTGTTTTAAAGATGAAAGCCGTTTTTTTTAATTTTTGTTAAATAATTACGTTTCAGAGTCTAGAATAGGTTAGTGTTGTTTTAATATGTCCAGCTTGTTTTTTAAGTTTTGTTATAAAAATATAACAAGTAACGATATTTTTATATTCCACTACTGATTGTTTGGGGTTATTTTTATTGATTGTGTGTGAACTGCATGCATGCTGCATGTCTTTTGTTAGTATAGCTTCCAAATTGTTAATATATTTATATGACAAAGCTGTGTTTTATTCAGTGGTTTGTCAGTTACATTGTTTGGCAGACTGATGAATGTTCTTACAGTCAAAAGTACAATGCTTATGTATATTGTTCATGCGTGCACAAACACCTGATATGTCTGTACAGACTATAGGTAACTGATGATGGTATATATCACAACACGTTCATTACTATAAATGATACTGAATAATGGTACTAACAAGCTAAGATATTTGATTATTTTATTTATCACAGTTTCTTTACGTCACATGGTACATTTTGGGTTTCGTATCATCATAAGCAGTCCTGGATGTCATGATTTTTTTCCTTTCAGATATTAAATGTTTATTCTGTATCAAAACACATGTTTAATTATGGAAGGCAAACAAGATAAACAAAATGTTATCACACAAGATGTAGTGTGTCGTGTTTTACAACAAGCAGATGGGGAAGCATTTCGTGATATACCATCATGCATTGCCCTATACCATCATGCACGTGGTGCTGTTTAAACATCCTTGACCTAAAAACAAATTTCTTTTGTGTTTTTTTCTTTCTTGTAAATGTTTTTTGTATTTTTTTTTTCATTGTACTTTTTCTATCTTTGTTATCTTTTATATTTTCCTTTAATGTACATCGTCATTAGAAATAACACACTTTCAGTACAGGGCAAAGTTCAAGTAAGGTTTATGTCTCTCTGTATATCTGTTTGTAATGACATATGTTGACATTAACTCAAAAAGATAATTTCTTGTTTGTTCCTGTTTCTCTGAACTTCATTTTTTTGTTTGTTTGTCTGTTTGTTTCTTTTTTTTTTTTTTCTAAATGCAAAAGCATTACAATTCACTTATTCTTTATGTCAGTATAATGATGCAGTTTATAAAACTGTACACATCACTGTTAATTAGCTTTGAAACTCGATACCTTTCTCTTTGTTTATATTTTTATTGTTTTATGTATACTATCCTTGACATTAAAAACAAAATCATGTCTTCATTTCAATATACAGTTATTTACGAAAAAAAAAAAAAAAAAAAAAAAAAAAAAAAGTTTACATGTACATAAGGAAGTAGAATGAAACTGATTTTAAATTTAAATTCTATTTAATTTTTTTGTCATTTTTTACACATGAATTGGAAATAACCCGCTTGAAACAACATAAAGTGCAGATTATTACATAGCTGTACTTATGCTTAATGTCCTTCTTTCACCATCCTAACAAATTGTTTTTTTTTTTTGACTTAGTAAATACATGTGTCCATAGCATTGGGAAATATTAGGGTTTTTTTTTTCTTCAACATATGGTAAAGTTTAAGTAATAAGCTTGTATTGGTGATAGCTATTCTTATCCTTAATATCCCTCTTTCATCATTTTACTAATTGTATTTTTTTGTGTTTACTTCATAATCTGTCCATAGCTTTAGGAAATATTTGGTTTTATTTCAGTATATGGTAAAGTTTAAATAATGTGTTTGTATCTCAGTGACAGATTGTGTTAAAATAACAATCAGTTTTAATTTCTCTGTGGATGCTTTTTGTAATTATTAGTTACTTTGTTCCATATCTCTTTGGTAAAATATTAGATTTTATTATAGTGGCAAGGTAAAGCTTAAATAATGAGCATGAATCATCCATATTGCAGCTTATGCCATAATGATCAACAGTTTTACAACTTGTGGATTCTTTGTGTGTTTTTATTAGTTACTTTTGTCCACCATATCCAATGGAAATAACATTTTACTGGAGCACAACATGAAGTTTAAGAAAAGTGCATGTATTAGTATCATGCAAAGTGATACTGATACTGAAATCTGAACTGTTGTCAGTGAGGTTTCCATTGACATTGTCAAAACTTAAACATGATTTCACATGCTAAATATAGCAGCAGGTGATGATTCTTACAACATACTGCAGTATAGTTTTCATGTTATACACGTGTTTGTGTGTAATTAGATACTTGATGACAGAGATCCAGGACCATAATATGGTTTTCTCATTTTTTGGAATAATTATTTATTTTATTATTTTTATAAAAAAAAAAAAGGTTTTTTGTTTCCTTCATTTTTATGAATTCTTCTTAATTTTGAATGACGAATTTCTTTTGTTTTACAGAATTTGTAAATTATTATTCATTTTTATTATGTTAGTATTTATAAATTTAAAAAAATTAAAATAAAATAAAATAAATAAAGGTTGTCAAAGTCAGATCTGATCTGCTTAGTTATATTTAAACAGTGATTCATAATTTCCTTGATATTATAATCACACTCAAATACACACACATACTCACAAACACACACACACATACATGTTTTTTTTCTTTCCTGATAAGTCATGATAGTTAGTTCTACTTTGAACCAGGTAGCTATATTCTGTGTTTGATGTAGATAGTAATATTTGAACTGTGAGACATAATCTTACACACTGTAATAAATCAGATGACGAGATGGACACACCTCAATACATTTGTTTAAATCGTTTTTCTCACGTATGTATGTGTGTGTGTATGTCATGTAATTCTAATTTTAGATTTTGTATTAGACAACCAAACCAATTTCTTTTCTTTTTTCTTTTTTTTTCATAATGTAACTTCTTCATCTTGAGTGTTGTATCAACATCATACATTTTTTTTACTTTTTAAATTTTTAAATGTTTTTATTCATTTATTTATTATTATTTTTTTATTATTTAACTTTGGAACCCAAGGAGATTATAGGTTAATTTTTATTTATTTTATTTTTACCTTTTGAACAATTTGTTTGATCACATATTCGTCACCACCCAGTGACAAATCTTATAAAAATTTTAAAAACAGATTAATTCTCAAAAAATAACATTTTGCAAAAACTTGAAATAGTTTTCAGATCATGTAAAAAAAATAAAAAACAAGACAGCGACAGACAACAAGCTGGTGAGGATACGTGAATAGACTCCAGGTATCGCACGATCTCTCCTACCTCAAAATCATATCCTGAATTTGATACATTATAACCTGAACCCAGTTGGGTAGCTGATATCATGTAACCACACGTGACGTAAAGGTCCTGTTTTCTTTATTGACTTAAAGGATTTAACAATGGCTGGCATTATTTACAGATTCACCATACGCATTTATATTCAGACGTATATATATACACTTGCACATGCACACACACAGACAGATTAGTATTACATTTTTTGTACATGCATGAATTTATAGTACGTATATATATGTACATATTCTTAGATTTGTACAAATACATACATATAAAAATAAAATAAAAAACGTGTGTATTCTCACACTGAAGTGTACATTAATTCATTTATCTAACAATATATTCAAATTCCTTTGCCCATTAAATTATCAGCCATAGATTTTCATGCATGCACAAATACACGCAAATAGAAATGTGCAAATGGTTGCATTCATACATACATAATTTGTCTGTTTTTGTACACACTTCATAAAAATGTATTCATTTTTATTTTTTTATTTTTTTTGAGCTAGTTTAATTCATTTATTTTTACTTCATGTTCATGCATACCTCTTCATTTAATACATTTTTTTGTTATTAAAACAAAAGTGTCTTCGAAAACATGCACATAGCTAACAACTTAGGCATTGTCCGTGTAGATAAGAATGAATTCTTAGGAGACCACTTAGTTTTTTTTTTTTTTCTTTTCTTTCTTTCTTTACCCCATACAAGTTAGCACTAAAGGACCCGTTATAATCCACTTCTAAGAAAGATAAAATGTATCGTATCTGCCTTGGGATTAGTTATAATGTAAACTGCCTCATGTTCTGGGCATTCTGTGTAGTGCGGTGGTTAATGTTTTTAGTATCAGAATAATGGAGCAGTGTTTTGTAAAAAATAAAACTTTTCCCCACATGGGCGGGACCCATATTCTAGGGATATCCACTGTAATGTTATATTATTTTTTTCTTTTATATATAAAGTTATCTTGTTTGTTTGTTTTTATTCCATGTTTTAAATCACACACTAGGTATCAGGCTTTAAACACAATTTTGTGAGTGTCACGTTTATAGGTCTGTATCAGATTTCTTTTGTTAAGAAATGTAAAATTTATTTGATTTAAAAAGAAATGTATGTAAGATGAAAAGAATATGTGTCAGTAATCTTTATGGACAATCTTCTGATTCAGTTGTGAAATTGTGTTTGTGTGTGTGTGTGTGTGTGGTTATCTTTTTTGGACATAATATATTTGTCATTTCTTTTTTTTTCTTTTTTTTTCGCAAATAATAAATATGTGATCACAAGATTCATGACAGAATGAAAAATGATTCAAAAACATAGTAATAAAATACAGTTTTAAATGTTTTGTATTTTCTATTTCAAAATAATAAAAACACAACTAGAATTTGATTGACAGTTAGAATTCATTAACATTTATTTTTGTTGTTCTGTTATTTGTGATTGCAAATACTAAACTATAACCATGGCATTCAAGCGAACATTCAGGAGGTCTTTTTTTTTTTTTTTTTTTTGATTTGTTTTTCTTATTTCTAAACAGCAAGCAAAAATAAAACCATTGCACTTAGATCACAGTAAAAATTCATGAAGTCTTTTTTATCATTTTATTCCTATTTGCAAATAATTAGTTTCCACTTGATAATAGAAACTGAAGCTTTTTTTTTTTTTTTTTGTTGTTTTTTTCGTTATGGTTTGGAGGCATTTTAAATTTGATTTCAACTATTTTTTTTATTTTTTTTTAATTCTTCAGGACTTTTTTCTTTGCATTTGAAAATAGCGAACATGCGACTGCAATTGCTTAACTGACAATACTGGCGTCATTAAGTTTTCTATCTTAACTCGACTTCAAAATCAATAATTTCCACTATTTTAAGATTAACCAGCTGTCTTCCAAACTGAAAAAAAAAAAAAAAAAAAAAAACACCTGCCTAACATAAACTACTAGATGGAAAAGCAGTTTTCAGTTAGTTAATATCCCTCTGTGCCATTCAGGTGGAGATAGAAGCAATTAGATCTAAATTGTGATGGACTGTGAACGTACATGAACGCAGATCCGATGGTCTCTGTGTGTGTATATAAAGAAGATCTCTTGCTTTTGTGAATGTATATATATATATATGTTTATATAAAAGTAGATTTGCTGTTGGGTATGTATATAAAAAGTGTATGTGTGGTGTGTGTGTGTGTGTGAGTGAAATGATCAACTGTTGTGTATGTATATATATATAAAAAAGGATTTGTAACAATTGTAGATGTATATAAAATGATATGTATTGTTTTTTGTGTGTGTGTGTGTGTGTGTGTGGTTATGAGTGTATATAAACAAGAATATTAACGTCAGATTCTGTGTGCCTGTGTGTGTGTGTGTGTGTTGTGTATGTATATGTGTGTGTATATATATATATATATATATGTATATAGAATTTGATGTTAAAAGTTTATTAGTAAGCAAGTTACAAAAATACATCAGCTTATTTTGAAAATCATGGAGTCGATCACATTAAACATTGACAGCTCATCTGTAGAAAACAGAAACACATTTGATACTAATGGTTTCCATGGTTACTGTTCACAGTTTCAATAGTTATTCAGTCTTCATATGTCCAGGGCATATGTCATTTTAAAGTATAAATAATAGATCCATTGATATTCAACCCTTCAAGATAACTTTATTTATTTATTTATTTATTTATTATTTTAAATTCTGTTGTGTAAAAATTTAATTTGTTATCCTGTATATGTTAAATTTTTTAAATGTAATCAAAAGGCCTGTTAAAAATGATCAGTTCAGAATGATTTTTAATTACCCATATATTTTTATTTTATTTATTTATTTATTTATTTTTTTTAATTCTGGTATGAGAAAGTTTTTATTGTTAGTTTTTTAAAAACAAATGGCAACAATAGTGTAAATATATTTAAAAGTTAATAGAACTTCCATGTGAATATTTTGTATAAAACCAAATGTTCAAACTGATTTACTAAATACTGTTTTGTTTATAATTATGATTAAGTGCATTCACAATCACTATTTACAATGAATTATAGAAAAATATATATATATTTATATATATATATTTTATTATTATTATTATTATTTTTCATTTTTTTTTTTTTTTTTTTTTTTCAATTTTCTTCTTCTTCTTCTTCTTCTTCTTCTTCTTCTTCTTCTTCTTCTTCTTCTTATTATTATTATTATTATTATTTTTAAATTTATTTACTGTCTTGTAGTATCAATATTCAAACAAGTAAAATGAACACTTCACTAGCTAGCTATATTACTATGCTTATCACATTGGTTTGGTACAGTGGTTCAGAATTCCTATTTCATTGGTCCTGATGACAATCTGTGACGATAAACTCATGTATTAATATCGTATATATTTTGTTCATGATTGACAATGAGGTCAAAAAAACATTAAAAAAAAACAACATTTGTTTCTTTTTTCTTGGAGGATTTTGAAACTTGAATCTCTCAAGTTAGAGTAGAAATCTGGCTGACTCACGTTCCACTTGAAGGATTTTCAGCCTTAAATTTCATTGATTTGAGATTATGAAATACTTTTTTTTTTTTTTTTTTTTTTTCTTCTGCATCATGTTTTGGGTGTGCATCTGAAATGTGTTTGGGGAGTGCACCTCAAATATGTTTGTCATTTAATTTTTTTTTTTTTTTTTTTTAAATAAATAAAAATGTTAATGATATTTACCCTCCCCTATCTAACATGATAAACAGGTTATATATGTTTGTTTTTGTCTGGCCAACAAAGCCTTGCAGATAACAGTATATCATTATGGGGCTTTTCGTTTTGACAGCTAGCTGGCTGTAAGTAGATTGGTATCAACAGTGTTCGCACAGGCTAGAAACGTGTGGTGTCACACCAACCTGAGCAGGTAACAAGAGGACGTCTTAGTCTTCACCCTTTCTCAGCCACACAGATAACACTGTGCAAACACCAATGGCATCCAGGAAGTCCAAGAGCGGTTTCTATTTGTTTTCGTATACGTAATTAAAAGGATATTAATAACTTTTCCTCACCTCGTGTTTTTTCCTGGTGATGTTGCCACTTCGAGATGGTTTGTTTTATTTATATATTATTTGTTTTTACTCTTGATTACTTCTTGGTGGTGTTTTTTTTTTTGTTTTTTTTAAGACTCGAATTGTAGGTCACCTGTCGACACAGCTACCTAACAGAATGAATTGTAGTAACAACGTATCGTAGAAACTTTTTTTCGTAAAAATAAACAAAGATTGTGGGTTTAATTATTGACTTTTTGCTTGTGTGAAATGTGTGTAAGGAACAAAGCTGTAAGAAATGAAACTATTTTTATCTTTTTATTGTCGAAGCCTGTTTCGACATTTTGATTTCAGTCTGTCAGCTGACATGCTTCCATTGTTGTCAGAAATAACTCATGCAAGCCTGTTATTTGGGTGGGTCTCATAGTTATACATACAGTAATAATAAAAATAAAAAAATCAATCAAATATGATATTTTTTTTTTTTTTTTTTAACATAAATTTTGGATTCAGTTTTTTAAAGTTATTGTTTTTAAAGTAACATTTCAACTGTCATATAGAAAGTTACTATCTTCTTTTATTTTTATTTTATATAAATTATAAAATTTTGTTAAATGGTGAAACATTCAGCTTGGTTTTGTTGGAAGGAATGTTTATCATTAATATTTGTGAATTATGTCTAAATAAGATGAATTCATGGACGTTAATGGCATGTAGGTGTTATAAAATTCAGTAAAATGAAGCAAAAGTATTATTAAAATTAATAAAACAGTCGAAATATTGATAATTACGAATGTGTTTTTAATCTCAGTGATATATGTAACATGTGAGCAATATTTTCAAGTTGTTAATGAACTAGATAAAAACCACCTTCTTGTGGAATTTGAAATTTATACAGTTAAATCCATGTCAGAACCTGTTATTTTTGATTCATTTCTACTACTACTACTACTATAACTACTACTACTACTACTACTACTACTAATAATAATAATAATAATAATAATAATGAAAATAATAAAAGTATTGTTATTATTATTATTATTAAAATTGAGTTATAAAAAGTATATTAACTAAATCTTTTTAAATGTAACTAGTAACACAATTCAATTAATTTTGAATTAATGAACTACAAAAATAATAGCTAATACCATAGAATCACTTACAGTTTGACCTGGTCATTCATAACTCTGTTTCATTTCAATTATCGAATTACGGAAACCCATGTTCTGATTTCTAATTCCTCTTAGTACCTGTAATTAGATCCAGTCACTGTTAATTTTATTAAATTTAACTTAATAAGTTTGTATGATTTAATTATAACTGTCAGACAATCAGATTGATGACTTTTTAATGCTGGATTATTGTTTCTAAAGCAGCCTTCATATGCAGAAATATTCTGAATTAAGGACCCTATATACATATTTTTTAAAATTAACATGAAAATGATTTAACAACGTTCACAATAATTCAGTAATATCAGTTACTAGATACTCAGCATAAGGCTTTGGTGTATTGATCATCAAAAAGATTTTTAAAAAAAACACTGGGACCACTGCAAGAACTATTTTAAGCATTTAGCAGCAAGTGATATTTTTCTGTACATTTTGCCATAGGAAAATATAGATTATACCTTTGATAAAGCAGTCACGGGTCATTGGTTCGTGAGGAAAAAAAGCCTGGGGAACAGGAAACAGAGCATGAAACAGATTATGTATATTATTTGGATCATTGATCATTAGGCTAAATATAATAATTAAGTTTTATTTATTTTTGTTGTGTTTGTGTGTGTGTGTGCCTTTTTAATCACAGAATTGCAGTTTCTGAGTTTAAAATTCCAAGTGTTTAATTTCATTTTAATATTTTATATATTTCCTTCATCTTTCATTAGTAAATATATAGCCGTATGTGTGTTTGTGGGTATGTGTGTTAAATTAATTAATTTAATTTGATATTTTTACATTATTTATATTTTTTTTTGTTTTTTTTTCCTTTCTTTCTTTCTTTTTGATTTGTATTTTAATTTTTTCTCTCTCTTCATTTCAGGGTAAAATTTCAGTTGACCCGGAGGTTCGTTTCTCAAAGTTGGAAAGGATAGGAAAAGGTTCTTTCGGCGAGGTGTTCAAAGGCATAGACAATGAAACAAAACAAGTGGTTGCTATTAAGATTATTGACTTGGAAGAAGCCGAGGATGAAATTGAAGACATTCAGCAGGAAATCATGGTGCTTTCCCAGTGCGATAGTCCCTACGTTACAAAGTACTATGGTTCATACCTCAAGGTGAAGGTTTTTACCAAGTTCCTAATCAGAATGTGTTAATGTCGAGATGGTGAAGTTTTTAATGTTGTCTGATGCGAAATGTTGCTGTCGGAATGAGTTGATGTCAAGATGTGAAGTTTTTAATCAGAATGATTGAAATGTTGGATGTGAAGTATTATCGAAATGTGTTAATGTCAGATGTGAAGTTTTTAATCAGAATGATTGAAATGTTGGATGTGAAGTATTATCGGAATGTGTTAATGTCAGATGTGAAGTTTTTAATCAGAATGATTGAAATGTTGGATGTGAAATATTATCAAAATGTGTTAATGTCAGATGTGAAGTTCTCTTATCAGAAGGAGTTAATGTCAAATGTGAAGTTTTTCATCAGAATGTGTATGTCAGATGTGAAATTCTTTTATCAGAATATTTTAATGTCAAATGCGAAGTTCTTCCATCAGAATGTTAATGTCAAATATGAAGTTCTCTTATCAGAATGAGTTAATGTCAAACATGAAGTTCTTTCATCAGAATGTTAATGTCAAATGCAAAGTTCTTCCATCAGAATGTTAATGTCAAATGTGAAGTTCTCTTATCAGAATGAGTTAATGTCAAATGTGAAGTTCTTTCATCAGAATGAGTTAATGTCAAATGTGAAGTTCTTTCATCAGAATGTTAATGTCAAATGTGAAGTTCTTTTGTCAGAATGTAAATGTCAGATGAAGATTTTCATCAAAATGTGTTGATGTCAAGATGTGAATTTCTTTTATCAGAATCTGTTGTCAGATATGAAATGTTATCAGATAGTGTTAATGTTACATGAAAAGATCTTTTATCAGAATGTGCTAATGTCAGATTGAACTTCTGTTATTAGAATCTGTTAATGTCAAATGTGAAGTGTTATCAGAAAGTTAATGTCAGATGAGAATTCTTTTATCAGAATGTTTTAATGTTGGATGTGAAGTTTTTCATCAGAATGTGTTTTTTTCTAGATGTGGAATTATTTTGTCAGAATGAGTTAATGTCAGATGTGAAGGTTCTAATCATGCCATATGTAATTTTCTTTGACTGGAATATGTAAAGTTAGAATATGTTTTGTTTCCCCATTAGAAATGAGCCAGAGTTAATGTTGAATGTCAAGTTTCTGACGACAGTTATTAATGTCAAGTCTGGTGTCAAGTTAAATGTGAAATTTTAGGGTGACGGTGTTAATGTCAAATGTAATGTTTTTGATCAGAATGTGTTAGTGTCATATTTCTGATTAAAATGATCAGAAGAATGATGTGAAGTTTCTGATTAGAAAATGTTTGATGAAAAAGTTAAAGTCAAGTCAGCAAGTTCGTATCACATGCTGTTGCCTACCAAATTTTCTTTTATTAGAATCTGTGGAAAAGTCAGTTAGTATGTGCTAAAATTTAAATGTTGGATGTGTGTGTTTCTGATCAGAGTGTGTTAAAACAAGTTTCTTGTAAGTACTTGCTAAAATTTAAATGTTGGATGTATGTGTTTCTGATCAGAATGTGTTCAAACCAAGTTTCTGGTAGGTACTGGCTAAAATTTAAATGTTGGATGTCTTATTTCTGATCTGAATGTGTTAATTTCAAATACTAAAATAAAGGTTGATATCAGATGATCCTTCGAGTTTAATAAGAAACAGTTATCTATTTTTTTTTGCAAACATGTGTCATTACTCAAGTAAGTTGGAATTGCTAGACTGGAGTGTAAAAAGGGGAAATCATTTCCAGTAGTGTTGCTGCCAAAATGTTCTGTAACAAAAAAACAAAACAACAAAAAACAGCTCCTGAAAGGCTGTTCAGATTACCTGTTGAGGTGGCTGGTGGATCAGATAATGGGATATTATTGTGGTTATTATCACTGAAATGAAAATGAATGAGTTGAAACAGGCAGAGTGAAGTGAGCACTGATGTTAATGAAATGAGATGACTGTTGATAAATGGTGTTTAGGTTGCAAATGGGAGAGCACTTCTTGTTGTTGATTTTGTTTTGCGTGTGAATTGTTTCTGGTTCTATTTTTATTTAATTATTTTTTTATTTTTTTATAATTTAAATAAAAAAATAATTTTCTTTCTTAGTTTAAAAATGAAAAAATTATTATTATTATTATTATTTATTTATTTATTTATTATTATTATTATTATTGTTATTATTTTTATTTATTATTATTATTATTCTTTTTATTTATTATTATTATTATTGTTATTATTATTTTTTTATTTATTATTATTGTTATTATTTATTTATTTTTTTATTTTTTTGTTATTTTTAATTTATTTAATTTTATTTCATGTTTCAAGTGAATTTTTATTTACGCAAATTTGGTCATGTTTTTTTCACTGTGTAAAATATTGTCCATACCACTGTGTGAATTTCCTCCTGTCTCCTGTCCTGAAAGATGCAGAAGCAGAAAGATAAAAGAACATAAACATCCTTTAAAACGATTAATTAACTGATAACAAAAAACCATTCAGCTACTCTTTCAAAAACCGAGAGGCTGATTTACGCTCGTAAGTTACTGGACAAGAATAAAGAAAAATTTAATTGAAATAAACCTACTGTTACTGTTATTAACGTGTTGAAAATCACCAGCATGATTTTAATCTTTTCTACGTTGCCATTCCTTTCAGGGTTCTAAGTTGTGGATTATTATGGAGTTCCTGGGTGGTGGATCTGCCCTGGATCTAATGAAGGCTGGATCCTTCTATGAAAATGACATTGCAATTATTCTTAGGGAAATATTAAAAGGCTTAGACTATCTTCATTCAGAAAAGAAATTGCACAGAGACATAAAAGGTAATTAAATGTGATTTATGTAAATAAGTTTCAGTGGTTTTTTTTTCAGTCTTTCTTTTTTTTTTTTTTTTTTTTTTTTAAAGATGTTAAATGGTGATATCAAAGGTAATTAAATGTTATTTATGTACATAAGTTTCAGGGGTTTTTTTTGGTCTGTATGTGTGTGTTACCAGTATATGTGTAATGCCAGTTACATGAAAACAAATACTTAAAAAAAAATGTGCACATGCACTTTATTTTATTTTATTTATTTATTTATTTATTTATTTATTTATTTATTCTTGTATAATATAGAGTAAAAAGTAATAGCTATTTTCACTCACACTCATACAGTAAATGTTCTATAAATACATTCAATAAAATGGAAAACATACATCGTGATATTTGAATAAAGAATCACTTTGAAAGGATTGAAATAGGGTCCAGAATTCTTATCTTTATCATGACTGTTTGCTGGTTTTATAAAAATGTTTTCAATTGTTATTATGTAAAAACTTTATTTCTTGAATAATTATTAATTTTAAAGCTTTATCTTTAATTATTAAATTAAAAAATGTACCTCATGAATAATCATAAATTGTAAAATTGATCTCTAATAATTATTTATAAATATATCTCAGTAACTGTAAAATGTATCTCTGAATAATTATTTATTTCATAACTTCATCTCATAAATAATTATTCATTTATAAATTTATCCATTGAATGAACAATTACAGATTAGAACATTTATAAGAATAATTAACTTTCCCTTTAATAATTATTGATTTAAGAATTATTCGTTTAAAAATTATACCAATGATCAATTATTAGTTTAAATTTATTTCTTGAAAATTCAACTCTGGGTAATAAATTAAAAATTTTAATTTCAGCTGCGAATGTTCTATTTCTTAAACATTTAATTCTGGGTAATAAATTTAAAATTTAAATTTCTAATATTCTGTTGTCTGAACATAATGTTCTGTTTAAATTTAAAATTTTTAATTCTTGAATGTTCTGTTAATAAATTAATAAATTAAAATTTTTTATTTCAGCTGCAAATGTTCTATTTCTTGAACATTTAATTCTATGGTAATAAATTTAAAATTTTTAATTACAGCTGCTAATGTTCTGTTGTCTGAACATGACGAAGTTCAGAGTAATAAATTTAAAACTTTTAATTTCAGCTGCGAATGTTCTGTTGTCTGAACATGACGAAGTTAAGAGATAAAAATTTAAAATTTTTAATTTCAGCTGCGAATGTTCTGTTGTCTGAACATGACGAAGTTCAGAGATAAAAATTTAAAATTTTTAATTACAGCTGCGAATGTTCTGTTGTCTGAACATGACGAAGTTCAGAGTAATAAATTTAAAATTTTTAATTACAGCTGCGAATGTTCTGTTGTCTGAACATGGTGACGTGAAGCTGGCAGACTTCGGAGTGGCTGGTCAGCTGACAGACACTATTGGCAAACGGAACACTTTTGTGGGCACGCCTTTCTGGATGGCACCCGAGGTCATTCGACAGTCTGCTTATGACACAAAAGTAAGCGTCGCAAACATGGCAAAGTTACATCATCATCATCATTACTATTATTATTATTATTATTATTATTATTATTATTATTATTATTATTATTATTATTGTTATCATTATTGTTGTTATTATCATTATTATTATTTTATTATTATTAGTAGTAGTAGTATTGCCTATTATTATTATTATTATTATTATTATTATTATTATTATTATTATTATTATTATTATTATTATGTTGGACATAGAAGGATATATCAACAAACTTTTGAAATTTATGTTTTTAAAATATAATTAAGTTTTAATTTATTATATTTTGTTTTGTTTTATTTTTATTTATGTTGGATTTATTTATTTATTTACAAACTTTTTATTTTTTTTAAAATTCATTTAGTTTTATTCATTTATTTTATTTTTATTTTATTTTTTTATTTATTTATTTATTTATTTATTTATTTTTTATTCTTATTTTATATTTTATATTTTATTTATTTATTTATTTATTTATTTATTTATTTATTTATTTATTTTGAGTATTTTTAAAATACTACTTTTCAGACTTTATATTTTGTACATTGTAATTTTTAAACTATTTACCAAATAAAATTATTTTTTATTCGTTCAATAATTTCAAAACATATTTTCATATACAATTTTTCAGGCAGACATTTGGAGTTTAGGTATTACAGCCATTGAACTGGCTAAAGGGGAACCTCCCAATTCAGACCTCCACCCAATGCGGGTACTGTTTCTTATTCCAAAAAACAACCCACCCCAGCTCACGGGCCCTGGCTACAGCAAATCATTCAAAGAATTTGTAGAGCTTTGTTTAAATAAGGATCCAAACAATGTAAGTTTTTTATTTTGTTTGTTGTTGTTTGGTGTGGTTTTGTTGTTTTTTTATTTGAAAATTTTGTCAAAAAAATAATTTGTGAGATGTTTTTAATCGTTGTCTGTTATTGTCTAGAAAATATTAAAACAAAAACAGTTCCATAATTTCGTACATGCATGAAATCTTGTCTAAAATGTTTCATAATTGTTTAGATAAATAATGTATTTTTTTTATTTATTTTTTTAAAGTGGAATTTATGTCAACCCAGTCTGTTAAGGATTTTTGTTCTTCATAAAAAGACTCCTATAAAAGTTTTTTTTAGGTTTTTAATGTTCTATTTAATTTTTACTTCATTAATAATAATAATAATAATAATAAATTAAATAAATACAATTTTTAATTTTTATGGGCAATTAGTTTGAAACGAGCACAAAAAAAAAAAAAAACATTTCGAAAGTGTTTCCTGGAACTGTTTTTCATGTTCATATTTAAAAACAAAACAAAAAAACGTTATGGAATGATTTTTATTTTTATTTTTTATTTTTTTGGTTATTTTTATCAGAGGCCAACAGCGAAAGAACTGTTACGGCATCCTTTTATTAAAAAAGCAAAGAAGACATCCTACCTCATGGAACTTATTGACAGGTATAAGCGGTGGAAGGCAGAGAGACCAGAAGACAGTGACAGTGGTGATAGTGATGAGTAAGTATTGTGTGTGTGTGTGTGTGTGTGTGTTGTGGTGTATGGTGGGTGGGTTGGGTGGGGTGTGTGGGTGGGGCTGGGTGTGGAATGTTTGGACCGGTATAAGCAGCGGAAGGCAGAGAGACCAGATGACAATGGGGCTGGGTGTGGAACAATGAAAGAAGAGTGTGTATGTGTGTGTGTGTGTGTTTTTGGGAAGGTGCTTGTCTTTGGATGTATGTCTGTGTAATGTGTGTTTGTGTTTACGGGTGGGTTTGTTTCTGTGTTTGTTCTTTTGTCTGATGCATATGCATTGTGTTTGTGTGTGTGTTGTATGTGTGTGTTTTGTTTTCATCATCATATTATATATTATTACCATTGCCTATAGGAAATATTTTAAGTATAAATTTAAAAAACGAGGTCATTATTATCATTATTATAAAGTATTATAAACTATTATTATTATTTTCATTATTATTATTATTATTATTATTATTATTAATTATTATTATTATTATCACTATTATAAAGTATTATAAACTATTATTATTATTTTCATTATTATGATTATCATTATTATTATAAAGTATTATTATTATTAAAGTATTATTATTTGAGGTATAAATTTATTATTACTATAAAGTATTATTATTGTCATTACTATTATTATTATTATTATTATTATCATTACTATTATTATTATTATTATTATTATTATTATTATTATTATTATTATTATTATTGTTGTTATTATGAATGTTTATTTTTCTACTGCAGAGATACAAACAGTGATGATGATCATCACACAATAGAATGGATGGACACTATCAAAGAAATTGACCGGCAGAAAATTATCATGAATGGCAATGATGAGGTTAAAAGTAAAAAAAAACTATTCACTTATTCTCTTTTTTAAAAATAGTTTCTTTCTTTAAAATCTGATACACAGTGGTCTTTTGTTTTACATTGTTTTAAAGATGGCTGTGTACGTTTTTATTATTCAGCTCCAGAAGTTTTGTTTCAAAGTATTAAAATGTTTTTAATTTTCAGTACTACATTGTATTTCAGTTTCTTTCTTTTCTTCTTTTCTTATTATTTTTTTTTTTTATAATACAAGGAAGAATTTGATTTGTTTTTCATGATGTTATAAGATGTTACAATATTTTGTGGTTTCCTTTAATCTTTTTTTTTTCTTCTTCTTTTCTTTTTAATGTCTAAAAACAAGCTATATAATAAAATATGTTAATAATAAATTATAGTACAGTACTTAATACACCAAGTAGTAATATTATACCTGTTTTAAAGTATTTTTTATTATTTAAGTTATCTTTACTTTGTATTACAAAGTCTTAACTGATGTATGTTGTAAGTTACATTAAAGAATATATAGGTCTTAATAATGGATAACAGATCCGTTTTTTAATATATATATATATATATATATATATTTATATATTGTTTGGCAGGGGGTGGTATACTTCTTTTCTTTCTTTTTTTTTTTTTTTTTTGTTTTGTACTAAATGCAAAATAATATTTCTTAAAATAGTATTTTTAGTTCTAAGATGGGAAAAAAATAATTGTTATGCTGCTATTTATATTTTGTTTTTCATATCTGAGGGTGGGTTGGCATTATTTGTCACTGCCCTATATCTGCCATACCAAAGATTTTCTCAAACTGCTTGATGATATTATGTAAAGATTACATTTAAAAAAAAGAAAATTTATATATAACCGTTTTTATTTAAACATTACTGACATGTGATAATGCATGTCAGTTTATGTTAATCATTTAAAGCGTTTCAGTCATAACAGCATTGTGTTGTTTACCAGATGATGATAATAACTAGGATAGGACTATTTTAAAAATAAAATTAATTATCAGTTAGTTACAATATGAACTGGCAGTTTGCTGCTCATAGATGGGTAGATTAGAGAGCATTTGTATCCTTGAATAAAGGGGAAAATGTCAGTGCATTATTTTGTACCAGTAGTATCGAAATATTGTTAATTTTTTGGGGGGGGTTCAGTTAAATCTTTTTGTTATCTTTTATACATATTCTAATATTTAAATTTTTTTTTAATATTTTTAATTTATCTACATTTTAATTTATTTTATTTAATTATTTTTTAATTTGCATGTGTATATGTGCATTTTATCTTGGAATGTATGTTGCTGTTTGATTTTTAACAAATCATTTTAGTGTTCAGTTAATAATTAATTATTGTGTTTTTAAACCTTGACGGTGTTTTTATTTGCAAAATGTCAGTTGAAAATGATAACATAAGTAGTTTGATGAATGGATGTGTGTGGGTAGATGATGTGGGTCAAAGGTTAAGGTCACTGGATGATTTATTGCAGTACTGCATTGCCATAATATAATGAAATAGCTATCATTCACATGTCATCTTTAAATAAATTATTTGTTTATTTTTATTTGTTTATTTATTATTATTATTATTATTATTATTATTACATTTAAATCTGGAAATTATTCATTTTTGCAACATCTACCTTGTATTATAGTTCTGTAATATTACTATACATTTAACTACAAATTTTATTTTTTTAATTTTTATTTATTTATTTTATTACTTTACGTAACAGCATTATTAAGGCTGCTGTTGTTTCTTCACCTGCATTGTTTGAGGACAGTGTTTGAAAATGACACACCCTTGTTTGTGTTGTAGATAAAAGTTAGCCCAATTGTTCCTAGGCGCCCTGCGCCTTCTATTCCCAAGGATGCAATACCAGAGGTAGTATACAACTTAGACCTAGCTAACACTTTCTAAGCACCAGAAACCTGTTTTCCCAAACATATAATAACATCACAGCCTAGTGTTAAATTAATTAGAAATAAAATTAGAAATAATCATTTGATTAAAATTTTATATTATTAGTTGTGCAGATGTTTAAATAGAAGCTTTAACATTTTGTATTATTATTTTAAAATTTTTAAATTTTATATATATATAATATGGATATATAATAGAGGATATATAATAGAGTTTGAAGTTCATTTTTGCTAGTTAATTATTTGTAGATTTAGAGATAGAAACTTAAAAATTGAAATTTAACTGAAATAATTAATTTTTTTTTTGTTCTGAAAACAAAATATTTATTCATAGGAATTGATATTTATTAATAATATTGCTTACCTTTTATGTTATGGTTTTTTATATTATTATTATTATCTTCATAACACTATTTTCTAACGTTTTTGTGTTCACAACTAAAATTTCTCTTAATTCAGAATTTTATTTATTTAACTTTTTTTGCAAAATTATTTAACAGAAATTAAAGCATCATTTACTTGTGTGTTTCACTAACAACAATAAAAATTAATTTCTAATAACTGATGAAAGTAGTTCATATCAAAAATGAAATTTTATTAATTTTATCATTACACTTGACAGAAATAAACTATTTTTTGGTGAAAATTAAATTAAAAAAAAAAATTCGATTTAAAAAAAAAAAAATTAAGTATTTTACTCAAGTGTTCAAAAATATTTTTGGACATAAAATCTTCACTTTAAATAAATAATATAAAAGATCTTATTTTTCTGTTACTTTGTTTCAACTGATTTCCAATTCCAAATTTAGTTATTCTACTGTTCTGTCTTCACTAAAACTTGAACTGTTTAATTTTCTTTAAATATATCTTTTTTCTTTTTAAAATAAATAAATAAATAAATAAATAATAATAGTAGTAGTAATAATAATAATAACTAATAATAATTATAATAATAATAAATAAAAATAAAAACAATGTTAATAACTAATAATAAATAATAAAAACAATGAAACAATGAAAAACAATAATTATTTGATTTTTATAATGTAATGTAATTAACTCACTACTAATACTATGTATCATTTTCAAAAGTTATTTAATCTAACAATGTATAGTTAACAACAAATAAATTCATTATTCATAAGTATTGATTGTTCTTTTAAAAGTTTTAAACATTCCTGTAGATGATAAACACTGGATAACCATATTATCTAAAACCATTTAAACTAATAATAATAATAATAATAATAATAATAATAATATTAAAAATATTTTTTACTTTGAAACCTAACAATACATACATAAAAATATGATTGGTACTGGTATAAGAAGTAAACCACATTTTTATTGTTATTTTTAAATTACAATTTTACAATTTTTCTTCACTAATTGCATATAATAATAATTATGAATTTCATTGTATAAAAATGGGTAAATGATGAAGTGAATGAAAGATAAGGGAATGAAAAGAGTGAAGAAAGGAGATATGTGGAAGGATGAATGTGACAGTATTTGATTTTGTGAAAGACAAACTGGTTTTACTTCTCTCTCTCTATCACTCTTTCTATCACTCTTTCTTTCTCTCTCTCTCTTTCAAACTCACATATTCACACACAGTTCCATATATTTCTTAAATCACATTACCATTATTGGGCAATTACAACATCACTTTGCAGTCTGTCAAATATCATATTTTACAAATTATGAAAATAACACTATCCCATTCATAAGTCACTTATACCAGTTACATCAAACTTGTCAACAACTTTGATGTGATCAGTATTATTATTGTGTCATAAAATGATGAATATGCATTTAGGGTGGTATCGATATTTTGTATTGCAACATAAATTAGACCAAAATGAAGTTTTTATATTGTGTGCTTATTACCATTGCCTGAATAACGCTTTGACAGTTACTTTTAAACAAACAAGAATAATTGAGAATAATTTTTATTTGTTGTTGTAGTTGCTGCTGCTGCTACTGTTGTGTGTGTTCTTGGCTTTGATGTTGCATTTTTATAATTATTATTTATTTATTTATTTATTACCTTCTTTTCTTCTTTTTATAAATTTTTTATTTTTTTTCCTTTCTTTCTTCATTTTTCCATTTTTAGATTTTTCATTTAATTTTTAACTTTTCAGGTTTTAGTTGATTAAAAAGCTTTAGATTATAATTTACCTCACTGCACTCATTGTTTTTTTTATTGTTTACCTTTGTTTTTCTGCTTGTTTTTGTTTGTTTTCATTTTTTTTCTTTCCATTTTGTTTATTTTCTTTTTGAAATCTTAAGAATCAAAAACAAACTAGTAATAATAATAATAATAACATCAGAAAAATACATCAACCAGATTTCTCTAATAAACATTAAAATGTTACATATTTTATTTTATTTTTTGTTTATTTATTTTATTTTTATTTTTATTTTTATTGTTATTGTTATTGTTATTGTTATTATTATTACTCTGACAGTTTTATTTTTATTTTCTATAAATGTAAAAGTTATTAATGTATCTGTGAAGGAAACCAAATAATAAATGAGTTTTTAAATGTCAAAATTTTCGAAACTGAAGTAAACAAATTATGATTTATAGTAATATTAATAGATATTAATTAATAATTAAAATTAAAAAAATATAAATAAAAAAAAAATAATTTAAAAATAGAAATTCCTTCTCAAGCAAATATTCTTACTCGCAGACTGTAGGAAAAGGAAAAACAAATATTTAAAAAAACCTGTACAGCATGCTTCCGTTTTTTTTTTTTTTTTTTTTAAATTTTTATTTTTATTAAAGAGTTTTTTTGAACGTGTTTTGTATATCCGACTTTTTGTTTTTCGAGAAACCTCGTCCTTATGAAGGTGCTCACCAGAGTCCAAGCAGACCCCAACAGAGGTCACCTCAGTCGAGTTCAGTGGTCAATAGTCCAAACCGAAATAGTTACAATGGTCAAAATATGTACACCTCCTCCGGTCAAAACATCAACATTGCGTATAATGCTTATCCACGACAGTATCATGTAAGTGAGGTTTAGGAAACAACAGGTAGACGGGTAATGGAAATATTTATAAAACAATAATAATAATAATTAATAATAATAATAATAATAATAATAATAATAATAATAATAATAATAATAATAATCTTAATAATAATATAATAAAGGAAGAAATGATGAGAAAAAAAATAATGTGTGAATGCAGGAAGTATTTTTTTTTTTTGTTAATTATAGTTAGAATTTAATTTTTTTTATAAAATACTGATAGAATTTTTTTGTCCTAAAGGGTTAGAAATTAAATTTTTAATAAAATACAGATTTTTAAAAATATGAAGCATATATTTAAAGACATAACAACAACAACAAGACAACCACCATAATAATAATCAACAACGCTTAAAAATAATTTTTTACAAATATTTTCTGAGTATGTAACTATATGTAAAATACAATAGTTTATATCTGTTACTACATTTTTATTTTTTAACTTTACAACAGTTATGTGGCTTCATTGTCATATTTACTATACAGAACATATATTAAAAAACAATAATAATAAGTAAAATTTAATTTCACCATAATAATAACTCTTTGACATTATCATAATGGTTTGGGTTTATGTAAAGCTATCAAATTGTAAAGGATATATTAAAATAATAGATAAGAATTTTTATTTTTAGTACATTTTAGCTTAAGATTCTGTAATTATTTTAATAAACTGAATAACGTTAAATACATCTTTGATATCTGTGATGAAAGAAAAATTAAGTATTTGTATAAAATTCAAAAAAAAAAAATTAAATTTGGTGAGTTTTTCTTTTTTTCTTTTTATAAATTTACAAATACGTCTTGCATTCCCTGTATAATATGTAAACATTTTGTATGTATGTAAACACACATAGCATGTTGAATCAATAATACGAAAGAAACTTATAATAATAATTATAATTATTCATTGAATAAAATGGGATACATTATTGTTACATAATTTTTTTTACATAATGATAATCACATTAAATAAAAGTGTATTAATAAATATACTCTGGTAAAAAAAAAAATATATATTGATAATTTAATTAAAAAAATTAATAATGATAATTAAAATTTGTCCTGGGTTATTGAATTAAAGTTACCATTCAAAAGCTTGCTTCTTTCCTGTTGTATTTATTGGAAACCATTCCCAAATATCTATCTATCTATCCATTCAGTATATATTATTGCTATGAGTATATTCATTAGTAAACAGCAGTTATTTCCCTTTGCATGGTAGATAAACAAATATATGTCACGTCTAGTAAATAAATATTTATTACCACATTACCCACTAAAGTATTGGGAAATAATTTTTTAAAATCTACATTTTATCTATTATTAAACAAAAAATAAAAAACCATTTTACTTCCACCACCCTTAATAAAAACATTAAATCATAAATATAATTATAATTTTTTTTTTTTTTTTTTTTTAATTTCATTTTTGTTAATTTATTATTATTGTTTATTTTTTTTTTTTTTTTATTATATTTTATTTATTTTTTTTTTTTTTTTTTTTTTTTTTTATTAATATTTTACCCTCCCTTCACTATATTTTGCTGCAAATTTCATTAACATGGATTTGAGGTGGTTTAAAAAAACAATAACATTAACTGATGTAATATTTAACAAATGTGTTTAATTTTGGTGATGGTGGCATGCAAATTGTAACTCTTAATCACAGGCTTCATATAAAAGAAGTTGAATTAACCAGTATATTTATTTTGCTGAAAAATGTCTTAAGTAAAGCAAAAAAAAAAAAAGAAAAGAAAATAAGCTGAAAAGGTTTTCATTTGTTTTAAAAGAAAATGGAAGTTACGGTGTGATTTTATACAGAAAATATAATTTTCATTATGGTTTGATTAAAATGGTTTATGCGTACATTCTTTTGCAAGACACCTGCTAAGAAAAAACCACAAAATTACATGTGAAGTTGATCAGTAGTCACAAATATTCTCATGGAAAGTACTGTAACGAGGCAGGGAAGAATTGTGTCTGACATTTCATCAGAAATCCAGTATTTGTCTCAGATTACTGATAAAGAAAAATCACACTGTTTGTTTAGAACCATATCAATGAACTTAGGTTATATCAAAATAACTAGAGAATATTTATAAAATTTAAAAAAAAAAAAAAAACATAAAACATGAAATGTATTACCAGATACATAGAATATATTAAGTGGAGCATATATATGTTGGAAATGGCAAAAGAAAAAGAAAAGAAATACATTTTTATTTTAAAATGCTATTAATAACATCTTATTACAATACATTTTAAATAACAGAAAAAAAAAAAGTAATATGCCACTTATTAATTTGATATTTTATTAATATCAGGTTTATTTAAAAATAAATCAGCATTGTGTATGAACCTCCCATTAGTACCTTGCTTTTCCCAGAGCATATTTATATATATATATATATATATATATATATATATATATACACACACACACACACACACACACACACACACACACACACACACACACACACAAGAAACATTAACAGATGACATGAAAAAGTCAATATTAATCCAGTTATTTAATTTTTTGAAAGATAATTTCACATTTGAAAATTTTTATTAAAAGAAATAGTTTGTTAGTATGATATTAGGTGATAGATATTGTACTACTTGCAGGTAAAATATTTTTAGTGCAAGTCTGAAGGTTAATTAGCAGTTATTTTTGTTTCATTTAAGCATATGTTTCAGTGTGATATGAAAAAAGGAAATAACATTAACATATATATATTTTTTTTAATACTTTAAACTGGTTTTGTGTACTTTAAATAATAATAATAATAATGTTATTGTTATTATTATTATTATTATTATTTATTTATTATAAATTTAGATTTTGGTTTTTCTTTAATATCTTTTGATATTCAGTCTTTTTTATATCATTTTCTGTTGCATATATTTAGTTCATTTTTAATCATTATAATTTTTTTTTATTTTTTATTTATTATAAATTTATGTTTTGGTTTTTTCTTTAATATCTGTTGATATTCAATCTTTTCTACATCATTTTATGTTGTTGTATATATTTACTTCATTTTTAATAAATTTTTATTTTTTATTTTTTTTTTTAAATTTTTTTTTTTTATTTATTCCACTCTTTAAAATGTAACGGTTGCACAATTTATCAAATTTGCATGATGCATGTTTCTGCATGATCTCTATTTTTTTTAAGCACCTTTTTTTTTTATAGCATGCAAACCCTGCAGTTACAAGCATGCCGATCCAGAGGGGCGAACCTGAGTCCATGCAAACAGAAAGTCGCAATGATACTCCTGTAAGTTATCTTCACACAAAGCTCTACTTCTCATTCCGTTTGCAGATTTATTTTTATTTTTATTTCGTTTTTGAACACTTCATCTACGTTTGCACTGTGTGCAGAAAGCTTTTCTCTTTGTCAGATAGATTTTCTTTCCTTATTTTTTGCAATTATATATATATATATTTATATATTGTTTCTTAATTAATTTTTGTTATATTATATATTTTTTTTTTAAATTTTATTTAATCTTTTCCTGATTACGTTTTCTTTTTATATTTTTACTAGATTATTTTTATTTTTTTTTTTTTTTTTTTAATTTTTTACTAAATTGTTATTTTCTTTTAAACTTTCTTAACTTTCAGATGATTATTTTGTTTTCTTATTTTTTTTTTTTTTTTTTTTTATTTGGTTTTGAAAACAAAAATATATTTATGTGTAGAGTAAAAAAAAAATATATATTTCTATATTTTTACATCCATAACATAATAATGAAAACTGTAGTATTGTCCCAAAACAAAAAGTATATTTTGTGGATATTTTTTTTTCAGTGAAGGATTAATTATATTTTAAACTTTTTAAATATTCATTTATATGCAGATAACATTTCTGTAATAAATCCTGTTCTACTTGTCTCTTCATCAAAAATAATCAGGAATCTTTATTTAATATATAAACATGGAAGGGATATGGTTTGATGCTGAAGTATAAATACCTACACTGAATATTTATTGATAATTTTCAAAATTGCTTCACACTGTTAATTAATAAGTATCAAGAAATTAATTAGATTACAGTATTTTAATTATAGACTGTTGACTGTTTTTGTCAAATGTATAGATTTATTTAATTATGACTTGTTTTTGTTGTTATTATTAGAAAATTACTCATTGATTAATTTAACTGTGTAAAGTAATTTTGAAAATGGTTGACAAATATTTCACAGTTGCCATTTGTCCATCAATATCAGACCATATCCTTGTTCATCATATTTTTGTTTCATTATTTATTTTTATTGTTATTTTATTTCTTTTTTTTTTTTTTTAAATTTCTTTCATTATTATTATTATTATTATTATTATTATTATTATTATATATATTTATTTATTTATTTATTTATTTTTATTCATTCATTTACTCTCTCCAAGTTCAAGTTTGTTTAAACATTCATTAAATAACCAAAATAACATTTTTAATTTTTTTTTTTTTCCGATTAATTTAAAAAAAAATTTAATTTAAAAAAACAAAAAAAAACAGAACAACTACCATTGTTTGTTTGTTTGTTTGTTTGTCCCCTCAGGATAATTATGAGGAACAAAACGAAAAACCCCCGACCCTCCCCCTAATCAAAACTCCAGCCCAGAACCCGAGATGGTAAGACTCACAAGTTTGCAAGCACTCGCTTTTAGTGTTGTAGAATCTACCATTCATAAGTAGCTGTGCTGTTGATTTTAAAAGTCACTGTTGTGTATGTAGTACTACAGAGATGCTTCAGTCTAATGCCTTAACTTGTAGGTCGAAGACAAACACAATTAGGATGCCGAAATTTAATAATAATGTAAAAATAATAGATTTAGAATAATAATAATAATGGAGAAAATAGGTATAAATTAATCAATTTTTTAACAATTTTAATTTTATTTATGTTATTATTATTGTTATTATTGTTATTGTTATTATTATTGTTATTATTGTTATTATTATTATTATTATTATTATGTGACTTACTTTATTTATTTATTTATTATTTTATTGGATTCTGTTTTTTTGAATTTCATCTTCAATTTTATTTTCTTAACTTACCTATATTAAGTATTTCAAAGGATGAAATACAGTTAACGTTTTCTTAATTAAACATACTAATCTGTTTGAACGTGATTTTTAAAAAATATATTATTTACCAGTGTTTCTTTTAATAATAAATAATTATTGATGATGATGATGATGAGTATGATAATAATAATATTAATAACAATAATAACAATAATATCAATAATAATAATAATAATAAAAGTGATTTCACAATAATCTCAGATTTATCAGATTATTTTTCATGTCTTTAATGTAATTCTTTTTTTCAGCTAGAAATTATCATAAATTATATTTATTTTGATTCCTTTAGATTTTAAAATAAATCCTGATAATTTAAAAAAATAAATAAACAAATACACTTTAATATTGTAATTAAATTGTACTTTTTAGTTAAGACATTTATATATATGTATGTATGAATATATATATATATATATTCTTAAAAAAAAAAAGTAATATTAAGCATTTTATTATGTGTGTTCTTCTATTCTTCTTTTCAAGACTCAGTTATTATAACCTTTAAAAAAAATAAAAAATAAAAATTAAAAACTCTGTCATGTTACATTTCATATCTTTATCATGGTGTAATTCTAAAATTCTAATAATATAAATATCTTAAATAATTTTATTTATTTATTTATTTTTTTTTTTTTTAAAGAAGGACAACAGTATTGTAATGACTGCTTTAGCTTTTTGGCTTGTGCCTGTAGAAGCCATTTTGATTCTGCACAAGCACAGCATTTAACCCATTCTGATGTTTTTTTTTTTTAAAAAAAAGAAAGAATTCCATTCATTATATTCCTTCTTCTTCCCGTATTTCTTTATTTTTCCTTATTTTTTTTTTTTTTTAATAACTACTTTGAATAATGTAATTTTAAAAACAGAAATAATAGGTGTTAGTTTTTCACCTCTCTTAATTGTAATAATTATTAAAAAAAAAAAACAAAAAAAAATTTAAAAAAAAAACTTACATTCCAAATGTGTAATTTTCTAAAGTAAATTTTAATAAATGGATAAATTTATGTTTTTCAAATATGTTTTCAAAAAATAGTAACAAATCACCATTAACGTAATTTGTACACTTTGTTTTCCTGGTATCAACTTTTTTTTTTTTTTTGTTGTTGTTGTTGTTTGTTTTTGCACAAAAACATTTTCTTGATATTTGAGACTTTTTAAAAAAATGCCAGACGACGTTATATCTGAATATCCGTAGTAACATTTAAAATGTTGTTATGACGTAATTCAATTTTACCACAATCATCCCTTTTATTTTATTTTATTTTATTATTTTAATTTTTTAATTTTTTTTTATTAGATTTGGTTTGATTTTTAATTTATTTAATTTTAATTTTATTTTATTTTATTTTATTTTATTTTATTTTATTTTTTATTTATTTATTTATTTATTTATTTAATTAATTATTTAGTTATTTATTTATATACATGATTATTTATTTTTTTATATATTTATTTTTATATTTATTTTATTTTATTTTGTTTTGTTTTGTTTTGTTTTGTTTTGTTTCTTGGCACTTTAAACTCTTTGTTTCACTCAAATATATTATCGCAGTTCCTAACCACCCCAAATGTTTACAAATAAATAAAATAAAATGATTTCTACACTGAACAATTCTTTTCCATTTGTTAACCACCATAAACCAAAATAGTTTTAAAAAAAAAGAAAAAATGATTAAGAAAAAAGAAAAAAAGAGAGATGAAAACAGAAAAAAAAAAAAAGATTTTTTTTTTTTTTCAAAAGTCAGTTTTGCACATATCCAGCATTAAGAATTTATTTTTGCAGAGTCCAAAATCACATCATCTATATAATAACTCAGAGCCTGAAGTTCCTCAACTGGTAACTCCTCCAAAATATGATTCTCCTGATTCGCGAGTAAGTTGCTCATTCCAGTGTAAATATATTTTTATATTTAAAAAAAAGAAGTTTTTAAACTGACGATATGCCGATATCGGTATTGAAATTTAATGATATATTTTTTTTAATGTTCTGGACAACAATAACTCGCAGAATATTAAATTAAAAATATATAATCTGATTAACTTTGACTTTCTTTTTTTTTTTTTTTTTTTTTTTTTTTTTCAGTTTTAATTGTTCATAAATATAAAAATAATTAAATATTAAGTTTATAAAATACAGTTGAATTATTGTGTTGGTGTTGTATAAGTCAAGCAAAATTCAGTATAGTTGAATTTAAAAAAATAATAATTAACAGTAAATTTTGATTAAAGGTAAGTTAGAAAGATAAAAAAAGATAGTACCAAGTCCAGTTAACTTAAGAATTAAATTAGAATTTGTCTTGTTCAATTTGAAACAGTTAAAACATCATAGAAGTCAAATAACTGAGTTGAAAAAATTTAAAAAAATCAAAAAAGGATTATAATTCACATATTAAAAATATCAAAAAAATTAAATATTCATAAAAATATTAAAATAAAATAAAATAAAATAAAATAAAACAAAATAAAACAAATGTTCTCATCCACTGCAAATGTCTTCTGCAGCCGTTCATCATCCGGCCAAAATCTCAGTACGACCTGCCAGACGTCGTTACCAATCCCATGATTCAACAGGGGCTGTTCCCTAGCAACCCCGCTGTACACACGGTGCAGCACAACGACCCCCCAAAACGAATTCCCCCCGCGGTACCCACAAAGCCCGCAAAGGTCCATCACAATGACCCCTTACTGCAGAGGAACTATACAAGCGACCCTTCCTTGCAGAGGGTCAATCTCAGTTCGTCCTATAAGGCATTCCAAGTCCAGTCTCATGTGAGTTTCACCGTTGCATGCTTGCGTTAAGCCCACGTGTGTGTGTAACCAGGGCTTCGCTACTGTGTAACCGTTTTTTTTGCTGTTGATGTATTCTTCCTGCATGATCCTCTGTGGTTGTATTTGAGTTTCTTTGCACCTACCTTCCTTGTTCTCTTATTAACACTTTAATAACAGTAATAATAATAATAATAGTAGTAATAATAATAATAGTAATAATAATAGTAATAGTAATAATAATAATAATAATGATCATGTTACCTAGTTTTAATGGGTTTTTTTGTTTTTTTTGTTGTATGAATACAGGTGAAAATGTCAGAAATGTTCTGTTTTATTTTTATGTTTTTTTTTTCATTTTTATTTATTATAATTTATTTATTTTTTTTTTTTTTTGTTACTGTTTATTTTATTATTATTATTATCTTGTTTTATTATTTATTTAAGGTAGGTAAGTTTTAATTTTATTTATTAATTATATTGATTTTTATCATTCAGTTTTTTTGTATATTTATTTATTTATTTATTTATTGAATATTTAAGTATTTCATTTCTTTGATTTCAGTATTTTATGTATTGATTTTGTTTCTGTTTCTTTATCATCTTACAGATTATTATTATTTTTTTTAAATCTTATGTTACAGTATCATGGATACACAGTACCTTGCACCAAACATTTTTAGTTTTATATAAATTTTATTATTGTATCATAAAATATATGCCTGGGATATTTTATACTGCCATTTCTATTTCATCTTTATTTCTTCCAGTCTTGTATTTAAGTAGAAATCATATCTTAGCATAATGGTTTGGTGATTTTTTAAGAAAAATACACAATAAAACTTACTATTAATTTTAGTTTTTTAATAATTTTAAAAAGAAGCATTATGTAAGTTAGGGTAAATTTTGTTGTATGTAAAATGGTATAAATGTAACTCATAACTTCATAAGAGAATTACCTGCTGATTGGCTGATTGTACAGTCATAAAGTTTACTGTGAATAGATTAGGAGGGCCCACTTGGGGTGCCACAGTGTTTAGGATCTTTATGCCAGAGCATTATTGTTGAGGAATTTCACATTCCAAATGGTGCTCTGTAATTCGTTACCCAAAACTAGTTTTTACATAAAAATTTAATCCATTTCTTAAATTTTAGATATTTTTATGTCTGTTATATATTTTAAATTTTTATTTTTTTATAATTTTTTTAATTTAAATTGATAAATTCTTTCTCTCATAACTTAATAAATAATGTCTAATTTTAGACACTTTTACTATTATATATTTTAATTTTTTACTTATTTTAATTTTTATTTATTGATTTTTCTTCACCTAACTTTTGATAAATGTCTAAAATTATTATTTTTTTTTTTTCTTTTTGTTAGGCTTGTACTAACAATAACTAATAATTTCACAGATTAACAAACACTTCACTATTATTGACCAAAATCTATTACAAAATATACTGCACATAATCATATATAATTATATCTACTTGTAAATATAATCATGATACATAATGGCTTTTTACTCTTATTTCTTTGCTTCTGCTGGTTTTTCTTTTTTAGTTTTCATATATTGGAAAATTGTATGTTCTGGTTTGCTGCTGGTGTGTGTGTGTGTGTGTGTGTGTGTGTGTGTGTGTGTGTGTGTGAGAGAGAGGGAGAGAGAAAGAGAGGAGAGAATAGGTTTGTGGAATGTATGAATTTAAAAGAGAAAATGTGTGTGTGTGTGTGTGTGTGTGTGTGTGTGTGTGTGTGTGTTGTATAGAGTTTGTGGTAAATCATAATTTTTATTCTTGAACTGAATAAAAACACAAAAGTTTTCGTATGTGTGTACACAATGTTTTATAACTTTAATAACTTTAATTTTAGTGCATATTTATAACGTGTGTGTGTGTGTGTGTGGTGTGTAGATTAATGATGTGTTTTTCATGTATATTTATGTAAGGTAAAATAAATTACAGATTTCAGCAAATGAGTATCAGGTTGCATTTTATTATGTTTTAATGAATGTTCATTTCAGAATAGGAAGGTTTAAATTTTAACCTTTTGCTGAGCTGTTCATTATTATTATTATTAATTAAATGTTAACCTAAATCGAACACAACATGGCAAATATTTCTGTTATCACAAAATATCTTTAATTTACTGAGAGGAAAATTATTACTGTTATTATTCATTTAAATTTTGAAAACAGAAATTCAAATGTAATTCTGTGTCCATTTTGAAGTTTTACTGAATATGATATATTTTTTTTTAATTTTATGTTACAGTCACAGAGGTATTCAGTATTTTGCACAAACAATTTTTGATTTCATTTATTTATTTGTTTTTAATTATGTTAGCAAACAAGATGAGTTTGAGATTTAAACCATTACATTTTTATTCTGTTATATACTTTGTTAGTAAATAATAATTTTTAAAATGTTTCAGTTTTTGTTATTTTCAAGATTCGATGATTAAATTTGATTGAAATTGTTTTACATTTTGCTATTTTGACGAAGTCACTTCATTAGTTTTATAATTTTCAAAAAGTTGTCATGGATTTAATTTAAATTTATTTCAAATACTTTATTTTGAGCTATTACTGTAGTTCTTATTACGAAATTTTTAGCCTTTATAGTTATGAGTGTTCACAGTTAAGAATCAGAATTAGAAATATTAAATTAAATTATGTATAAGTCACTTACACCAGTCTGACAACACAGAATGTCTAGAAGTTGAACTAATTAATTAGAAAATAACAAATCTGAAAACTGTTATGGTCTGTAAATAAATAAATAAATCGTTAAACGAAATTCAAGATAAGATTATTTAAAAGTCAGTGTGTGTGTGTGTGTGTGTGTTTGTGTTTGTGTTTATTTGTCAGTTGGATACAAATTTTATATTTTAATTTTTATTTTTTTTTTTTAAATGAACAGTTATGTCAAGATTATTTTATAGTGTCTACTGTTGTCAGTCCCTATATCCAACTGTCTGTCTGTGTGTCTGTCAGTTGTTTAAAAACGTTTAATATATAAACTATTTTTTTAAATTTTTAGCCCAAACCACAGGCCCCACCTCCTCCGCAGAAAGAACCACGACCATCAGCATCTCTGACATCCACCATCATGCCAACATTATCACAGGTACAAATCTTTTTAAACATTTTTACAACAAACAAAAAACAACAACAAAAAACCCCCAAAAATTCAAATATTATCAGTTACCATCCTTTAAATTATCCACCAGTAGTAGTACCATCAGCACTAACAACTGAAATAAAATTTTAAAAAGCAGCATTCAGATACTGTGCAGTGGTAACTCTTTTTTTTTTCTTTTACTTTATTGTTAACAAAGATTGGTTGCCAGTTACTCGTAAAACAATAACGTAATGTATTCGTAATTAGAAGTTTCTGCCCATTTTGGTCTTACTGGAATGGCTTCTTCTTCTTCTTCTTTGAAGAAGTTGTAAAATTCTGACATGTACAAATAATTAAAAAACGTATCTTGGAGAAATGCCTTGAATGATACCTTTAAATAATGTTATAAATGACCAAAATCATGTATCAACTATTGCTCAGCTGGAACAAGGAATGTGTAAAATCATTTTAGCATCATATACTTAGCTCTGAACAAATTTCAAATGTCTTTACAAAAAGTCAGAAGAAAGGAGGTCAGAACCGTTTAAAAATGGATCAATACATGACTATCTCTCTCTCTCTCTCTCTCTCTCTCTCTCTCTCTCTCTCTCTCTCTCTCTCTCTCTCTCTCTCTCTCTCTCTCTCTCTCTCTCTCTCTCTCTCTAATACTCATATTTATAATGCAGTTGAAAGAAGATTACAAGGATGAATACAGACGCATAGGAAGACCTGTGCAGAAGACAGAAGCCATAGAGGAGCTGAAGAACGCCTTTGACTTGGCAGAGAAATCGTGTCCTGGTCTGGCTGACGATCTGGTGTCAGGAATCATATCACGATTATGCAGTACGACTGGAACCTGGGAAAACGAAATCAGGAGAGCCACAGAAAAAATAAAACAGCAAGTATCCATAGCGACCAGCGGAAAGCATGGTTTTAATGTTTAAATGCAGGCTCTAAAATATAACATACACACGGTTGTCAGATATAACAATAACAAAAACATAATAATTGTTATTATTGTCGTATTTCTGTTTTTGTTGTTATTTTTTCGTACTAGTAGTAATGGTATTATTTTTAGTATTGTTATTGTTATCGTTATTGTTGTTATTTTTGTTATTTTTATCTTTTTGTTATTATTAATGTTTGTAGAAAAATATAAAATTGTTGTTTTACTTTCAGACCGTCCTAGTAATATAATGAAAAATGCAGGGAAGAAGATGACAAAGCCAGCTATTTTGAAGAACAGTGTATATACATATACTTTAAAAAAATACACACACACACACACACTTATATATATAAGTTTTCACTGGTACGAACAAGACCGTTGTGTAATTTGACTTGGTGATGCAAATGACACTGTACATGTGATGTTATTAATAACATAAGTGATTTAATTAAGTGCTACAATCATTCCCAGGAAGATTAAACAAGAATTGTTTTTTTTGTTTTTTGTTTTTTCAAAAATTACACAAACGTTTTGATTAATATTAGCAAGCAAATGAGTAAAGAAAGATTTCGATGAAATTCGGTAACGGATTTTGTATTATTTTTATTTTGAGCATTTAGTACCAGAAGAATTCCTTTCTCATTTAATTGTTTATCATTGTTAATAATATTTTTTGATTATTATTATTGTTACTGGTAGGGTTTCAGGGGTACTTTTTTCTTTCTGTTTTTGTTTTTTTTAATAAAAAAGTAAGGATAATTAAAAATAAAAATTCAAACATAAATATTCTTCAGTGTTACATAAACTTGAATCTTTTGCATCTTATCGACCTTTTGGTTATTGAGAATGTCAAGATAACAATTCATCAAAATAGAAAATAATAAACTACCAATATTAAATGATAATTGCTCTATTTATAATGACATTTGAAACTGAACATTATAAAACTTTTTCATTGCTAGAGATATGGAAAAACAAATGTATATAAAGAGATCTTTTTAACCAAAAAAAAAAAAAAAAAAAAAAAGAAATCACTTTAGATCAAGAGAGATGTAAACCAAATGAGATATAGTGAAGTGATTAAAAAATAAAATTTGTTTTAAAACAAACCTTCAATGTAGAATCCACAAAATTCTCTATTTGATCATTAAATGGATTACAAAAACATTCCTAGAATTCAGTTATAAACTGATTAAGATATATATCTGTAGATTTATAAAGATTCTGAGATTGTTTTTTTTTTTTCTTACCTATTTTTTATTTTTATTTTATTTTTATTTTTTTAAGTTTAATTTTTAAATCACTAGTTTAGTGTATGGCATTATGCACTGTTACCATAGTAACTGTCACAGTTTTTATAATAATTATTATAAATCACTATTATAAAGATTATTATTATTAATGTCGTCATGATTATAAAAATTATTATTATTATTATTATTATTATTATTATACAGTTTCTGCTATTGGTATCATCATCATGATAATTTTTCTTTATTATTATTATAACAATATTATAACCATCGTCAAAATTAATATTAGAAAAAAAAAAAATTAAATATTACTTCTATTATTAATAAAGATGGTTTGTGTTTGTAAAATGCTACATGGCAGTTTCATTATAATGACAATCACCAACTTTTATAAACATAAATTTGCTCTTCTTTTTTTCTGTGTGTGTATGTGTCTACTGCAGAATAGAATTTAGTTAAACTAATAGCACTACTTAGTTCTTTATCTTTTCTACAAAAGAGCAGCATAAGATTTCAGTAAATTTCTGGGGGTGGGGTGTTGTTTTATTGTTTAATTTAATTTTTTTTTATTTGTTACTTTATTTATTTATGAAATTAGTAAATCTAACGTCTTTGAAATAACATTTTATTTTACCATTAATAAATTCAATATTTCATAATTTTTATTTCACAGACAATAATGATGGTTGACTTCAAAATTATTAAAACAAACAAAAAAAAACAACAACTGAAATAATAAATTATATTTTGCATTAATGTTAACAGTATGTTAAAATTTCCATAATTTTATTCTCCATTTTGTTTATATTTTAAAATTAAAACTGAATAATGTCATTCAAATAAAATATTTTTTTGCTAAAAGAAAAATATATATATTCCGCTGTTTTCTTCAGAGTGTTTTTTGAAACTTGGGTTAACAACATGTCATCAATAATTTGTGTTGCCAGGAAAACCAACTTTGATCTGTAACAAGTGTTAATATCAGCATCAGTGTTATTCACAGTTAAAATTAACATGACGCACTTCCATTTCTTGAAATAAATCTTTCCAAATAATATATGAAAATGGAGATAAATAATATATTACATCATAAATGCTCATAAAAATAAAGATAATAACACACACACACACACACACACACACACACACACAGACACACATACACATTATTTTAAAATGATCAAGTATTTATTTGCCTTTTGTTTGGTTTAAAATAAAAATGATAATGTTAAAATAGCAGGTTATCAAAAAGCAGATTTAAGTTTGTTTCTTAAGATTTGCTTATTTTTCTCAGCACATACATAATTAGGAATCCATTTAATTTTTTATTTAACGGGTTTTCTTCTTCATAGGGCATTCTAAAATTTTAAGATTTTTATTTATTCCTGTTAGCTGCTGAAAAAAAATTGTATTGAAAAAAATTATAATGTTACTGTAATGCTACATAAAAATTAGTTTTTAACCTTATTTATCTGCATGTATTTTCAGCCAGTGATTAAATTGTGTTCCATTGTTTACAATTTTTATTTTATTTTATTTTATTGTTTTTGTTATTATTGTTATTATTATTATTAATACTCTTATGTCATTTCCATTAACAAATTTAATATTTCAAAAATGATGGTTGTCTTCAAAATAAAAGAATTCATAAAATTAAAAATTAAGAATTGAAATATTAAATTAAATCTTCTGTTAATGTTAACAATATTATACAATTTATTCTTCCTTTTCCTATTTTTAAAATTAAAAAGTAATATGTGTGTGTGTCTGTCAGATAAAATTCTTTGGTAAAATTTGGTAAAAGAAAAATCTTCTGTGTAGTTTTCGTAACTTAGGTTAACAACACCTTAGCGCTGATTTCATTTGCCCGGAAAAGAAATTTTGATCTGTAACAAGTGTTAACGTCAACATAATGTTATTCACAATTTTTACCAAGAAGACACACCTAAAGTTCTTGGAATACTTCTTTCCAAATAATATGATATGAAAATGGAGATAAATCATTTATTATATTATACGTGCTAATAAAAATAAAAGATAAAACACACACACACACACACACACATTATTTATTTCAAAACAATCAAACATTTACCTGCCTTTATTTGTGTAAAATAAAAATAATGTTAAAAATGCAGGTTCAAATTTATTTCTTAAGATTTTAGTTCTTTTTCTCAGCACATAAGTAACAGGAATCCATTTAATTTTTGATTTAAAATGTATTTTTAAAAATCACATATTTCTGACAATGTTACTATAATGCTACTTAAAAATTTGGATTTTAACCTTATTTATCTGCATGCACATTTTGCCAGTGATTAAATTGTGTTCCTAATTTGCCATTATTTTATTTTATTTTGTTTTTGTTTTTTGTTGTTATTATTATTATTATTATTATTTTAATAACTGTCAAAAGAAAATATCCTGTAGATCAGTGGATCTTTTTTTATTATTCTTTTTTTGTTGTTCGATTTTTTAATTCAATTTTTTTTGTTCTTTTCCAAAATATTATCTACAGCAGTTTGCAATTTTTTCCTCTCTTTGTAACAAATTTTTGTTTCAATTTTTAAAAAAAATTACTTTTTTTTTTAAATTTTAATGTTCTAATATCTTTATGTTTGATAGAAAAAGAATGACTAATATTCAGAAAGGAATTTTTTTTTTTTTTTTTGTTCTGTGCGTGTGTGTGTGTCTCAGTTATATATATTTTACTTCATTTTGCTTTCTTTGTAAATAGAAATTTTCACAAAATGGACTTCGTTTATATATAATTTATAAGCTGCTGCTTAATTGTATGAAACTGTTCACATCATGTGATAACACGTACGAAACTTTTGTATTTTTGTTTCTTTTCAAGCTGCACGATATTGTATTTAGAAAAAATTGTTAATACTTTCTTGTATAGTTTGGTGCATTTTTTACTGTGAAAAATAAATACTTTAAAATAAATTTAAAAAAAATAAAAAGTCATTCCAATCCTAACTCATCAGTTTTTAGTGAATTTTAAATTTATTTGTAGCAGTTGAAGAAACTGGATTTTTTTTTTTTTTTAACCTAAATTAATAAAAAGACACTGTTGGTTACAAAAGTCAAGATTTACCAAAAATTTTAAAAATTATAAAATTATTCGGATCATCAAAGATCAATAAAGACAAACTTGTTCAAGAACATTTCTACTTCAGATTTATTTCAAATTGCAAAAAAAAAAAAAAAAAAAAAAAAAAATTATTTTAATAAAAATAATAAATATGAACAAAATAATACATATTTATATTACTTGAATACTAACCAACAGTTTTGAAGAAAGAAAAAAAAAAGGTGCCTTCTTTACCACCAATTTCATTGGATATTGTGATACAACTCTAAGCCAATCATATTTCAGGTTACATGATAAGGAGTCACGTGTTTTAATGATAATCAAATGGGAGAAAGTAAATAATAATTTCAGTTTAGAAATACTGTACTTTCGTAGTCTAAATTAGTGTTAGAATATTTTTTAAAATTTGGAGAAGTGCATAAAATAATGAACAAAAAGAAAATATAAAATTTAATAGGTAGAGAATTGTAAAAAGAATATATATATATATGTGTGTATATATTTAAAAAATAAACATGTCTGCTGAAGAAAGTGCAGCATGTTTGTTAATATGAGACTTAACATGATCATGTGTGATACTGGAAGCATATCATTTATATATATATATATATATATTAATATCTATATCTCTACTATCTATCTATATAGATATAGATGTATTTCAAATAGAAAAAAGTACTATGTTTCACACACACACACACACACACACACAGACACACACACGTGCATAAACCAAATACGTACATAAATATTTTGTATGCACATGTTATTAATTCAGTAAATAACTTTAATTTCCATTCTTACCTTATTGAAACTTTTCGTATGTAAGCTTTCTTTCTGAACAGAATATTTGTTTTCCCCTTCAGTTTCCTGTTTTTCGTTATTTCAGAAATGTATTGTAGTTTAATAACAGGAGGCTTTGTCTTTGTTTGTAGATGTAAAATTACTCAGACACAGACACACAAACCCTTGACCAGCAAATCAACATAGTACATTAAAATTAAATGTTCTTGCATGAATGTGTGGCTTGAGTGATTTTCTAGAGCAAGAAAAAACGAATAATAGTAATAATAAATGAAAAAAAAAATTAAAAAAACAGTTTCGAAGTTTTATAGATTATATTTGTATGTGTTATAATGTTTGTATCATTTGGGGAAAATGCTGTCATCCTTGGTATTTTATTTTCACAATGGAAATTTTGAATGTATATAGAGACAATTAATCTGTATATATATATATGAAGCATGGTAACTGTAGATAATTAATCAGACGCTTGCTGTACATTTGTTATGTTACCCAAACTCTACTACTAGTGGGATAACCACAAAGGTTGTGCTTTTATCATCAATCTTGCTGTTACAAAAAAAAAAGCAAAAATTATTATTAATTAATTAATTAATTAATTTAATTAATTACTGTTACCCAGTATAATTATCATTTTGTAAATTTTTGTTTTTCATGGATTTTTTTTTTTTTTTTTTTTTTTTTGATCCATCTGAAAGGAAAATGGATTGAAAAAATCTATAATTTTTTTTATTTTTTATTTTTTGATGATTTTAAGAGGTGTTAATTAAAGAATTGTGTAATTTTTTTTTTTTTTTTTTTTTTTTTAAATAAGTTCAACATTTTCATAAAGAATTCATTTTCTGGTGTATGAAATTGTAAACAGATATAATTAAATACTTCTTCATTTTTACTGTGTGTCTAATGGTTATGTGTGCTATGCAAAATGTATGGCTGATAGACAATTTGTTGATGCTGGAACAATGAAGGTTTAATGCAACATATATATATATTATGACAACTGTAAAATTAAATGACAGAACATTCAATATAATGATTTAAATTTTATTTTTTGGATTTTTTAATTATAATTATTAACTATTTTCATCTCTTTTTTTTTTTAATATATATATATATATTTTTCAAACTGACTCTATTCAAATTCTGCAAATTTATCATGTTAATTTGTTCACATTGAATTACAATTGCAAAATTCAGCTGATTTGTAAAATGTTGTTAAACCAAAGAGGTCAGAGATCAATTCTCTGTATGTGCACAACAAAAAACAACAACAAAAAACCATATATATGTGTGCACTGACTTCTATGGTACAATAATATTACAATACTGGACAATCTTTTTTCTTTACTTTTTTTTTTATTTTTTTTTTACTTTTCTTCGTCTTCTTTGTTATTATTATTATCATCATTATTATTATTATTATTATTATTATTATTATTATTATTATTATTTATTCCAAAAATCATGTTGACATATCATTGTAAATTCACCTTTTAAAATACATCCAACTCCGTCGATAAAAAGAACGTAACAGCTGGAATAAATGTAACAGTAATTTGAGTTTTTGGTTTGGAAAGTTGTAAGATGGTTTAAGTACATATTTATTAAAATAGCACTTGTTTTCTGTTGGGGGAAAAAAAAAATTGTATTTTATTTTTATATTTACCCACAGAAAGAGAGATTTGTTTAGAAAATAAGGATGTGAACCTTGATACTTTCAAATGCATGTGACTTTAAGTGTGTCTCTGTGAAATGATATAACTTAGTTTTCACAATGTGGCTATTATTATTATTATTATTATTATTTTTATTATTATTATTATTATTATTATAGTAAAACTTATTATTTTTTGACGAAATGATGCACATTAAACTTCTTATATTTAGAAATATATAAAAAATCCAGGTTTCATTTTTAATTTTTTGTTTTTTTGTTTTCTTCTTCCACTGTTATTAAATGGCACTGTAATCATATTTAGCATTATTTACCTCTACTATTTGATTTGTCCAAAAATAATATTTATTTTTTATTATTTTGAATATGTTTTTTTTTTTTTTTTTTTTTTTTTTTTAAATTTCATACCAGCAATCTTGTTTTGTCTCAAGACTGTTTAAAATAATATTTATACGGTCTCAGTATTTATGTTCACAGTTCTTGTAAACTCACCCCCCCAGTTTTAACGTCTAACCCTCCTAACCAGTTATTATTATTATCATTATTATTATTATTATTATTATTATTATTATTACTATTATTATTATTAATCCAGTACACTTCTCTTTGTAAATTGAAATATCTAATAAAACTATAAATTTAATCATTGTGTTTTGTCATTTTTGGTTTTTTTTTATTTTTGAAAATCAAATTTTTGGGTTTGTTTTATATATATATACACATACACACACATATATACATATAGTTTAGACAATATCCTGATAGCACAAGAGAGCTTAATATTACCTGATCTGTGAGTTTTCTAAACACCAAAAGAAAAGTTTCATAGTGCATGGTGCCAGCAGGTTTCATCTTTGCCAACTTGAGGCCCTGAATCACATTTAGTAAGCCATGTTTAAATTAGGACATTTCTTCCACTCAATGGGAGGGTGAATGTAAATAATTCCATACTGGTAATGGAAAAACATGTTGGAATTATCTAAAGTTTAATATTAGAAAGCTTATGAATCGTATTTAAACATTTCTTCAGTTTCGTTCCAAGGGAAGGCATAGAAAGAAAATCCTTCTTGCTAAATAGAAAACTATTACAAGTTATGTCTGAAAGTATTACATACGGTCATAATTTTATAAAGCTTAAATGTGAAAAAGTAAATGAAAGACAACTAAACATAGCATTCAAATATTACAAGTGAACAAAAAAAACAAAACAAAAACGCAGAAAAGTAACTTCTTTTAGAGAAAGTAAATATTTATTCACTGTTTTCCTTTTTTTTGTTTTTACATTAGCATAGAGATTTATTAAATAGTGGTAATACAGTATCACAGGTATGTAACATAAAATAAAAATGTGGAATTCATTCATTAACTGGATTAAGGCTGTTTAAGGGTAGTAATTTTTGTAAGGTTAATAAATTTAACAGAGAAATACATATGTATGTCATGTTCACAAAGACTGGAAATGAAAAAAATAAGATAAAAAAATGTTCAGTATTTATTAATGTACAAAACAAACTACACTGATCTAGGCACTTATGTTGATATTTTAAAATTCATGTATTATTTATAATAATAAAAGAAGAAAATTAAAATATTTGATTTGTTAAATTCACATTTCCATGAACAAAAATATGTTAAAAAAAAAAAAAAAAAAAAAAAAAAAATAAAATAAAATAAAATAAAATAAAATAAAATAAAATAATAATAACAATAACAAAAATAAATTAAAAAAAATAAAAATAAAATAAAATAAATTAAAATAAAAATAAAAAACAAGTAAATTTACTAACAAATTTAAAAGGTTAAAATATTTATAGTAATTGATATTTCCAACTGTCTGCTTGTTCAATGTGGGGGAAAAGTAATAGTAATATTAAAAAATAAAAATATATTACTACAATATATTACCAATAATAATAATAATAATGAAATACAGATATTAAAAATAATGTTTTAAACACACAGACACACACACACAAACACATGTACACACAGATGAATATATATTATCTCTTCTACAATGACTATACAAAGAATATTGGATTATGTACAGTTATGTATAAAACCACTGGTTACTTGTATAAAAGTTAACATTTTTAATCATTACATTATGTTCTGACTATCAAAATCAAAAACAATATGGACTTGAGGTGTATAAATAAAATTAGAAATACATAGTAAAAGACAGGAAAATGTAATAATATCACAGAATAGGTTATTCTTATTTTTTTTATTTTTTTTTAAATTATGTTCAAAAATGGACAAAATATGTTGTGCTAAAATGAATGTAGAGGTTTTATCATGTATAAATGACAGAAGCATATTTTAAACATGACTATGGTGATCATCCATTTAAAAAAAATATCTTAAAAGACAAAGCCTTAAGTTTCTGCAACTAATCAAAATTCAAAATAAATAAAATTTCATGTTGCTGTATTTCAATAAAATGGTTAATTTACTTAAAATATTTTTGGGGTTTTTTCATTCAGTTCCTTTAATACCTATTAACACATATCTAGAAATAAAAATTTACTCTATTGTAATAAAAGTTTTTTTTTTATTTAATTAAAGTATATATATAAATATATATATTTTTTTGTTCATCCTTAGTTCCTTTTATAATAATTATTAACTACCTATCAACAAAATTCACAAAAATTAATTTATTGTTTTGTAATAAAGTTTTTAATTTAATTAAAAAATTTTCAGTTTTCTTTCACATTATCTGCTATCTCAAATCAAAATAAATTTAAAATGTTAGTTTCATTAATTAATTATTTTCTTCTATTTTTTATTTTATTTTATGTAGTTCAATATTTGTTGTCCCATTTTCTTTACTTATTCTTCTTTATTTTAAATAAACAAATAAAAACATCACAACTATGCTTCATAATAAAAACATATTTTTTAACTAACATTTTTCTGATATGGCAGAACATTTTTTCTTTTCTTTTTTTTCTTTTTTTTTAAAAAATAGCATACATTATAAAACAAATATTGTATAAAGATGTAAACACTCCCAAAAATATAAATGATCACAAACATATTAATACTAGAGGAAAATACAAAATACTTATATATCACTTGCAAATGATATTAATGAGTTTTTAAATTTCTGCTCAGATATTCTGTACACATGCATGCATAAACGTGTACACACATGCATGTACAGAAAGTTTCCCAAAATAAAAGATAAATTATAAAACAATAATAAAACAATAAATATATAATCTCTCACGCATGCATTTATACATATATCAACACACACACACACACACACACACACACACACACACACACATTTAATTTGGCTAAATTATCTTTAAACTGACTTTTCATTCAGTTGTTGATAATACTGAAGTATTAAACTTAAGAAAATAAACTTGTGATCTTTTTTGTTCCTGTTCCAATATTACTCCTAACCAATCTCTTGCCCAAAGCAATACCAGTGCTTACTTGTATAATGTTATAATCACACTGTTGCCTGCAAGTGAACATTATTCTAAGGCTGACTTCTGTATTATCCAGCACAATATGAAGTACATTTAGCTTTAAATATACAGTACATTTGTAAAGACTTTTCCTTGAAATTTAATTACCTATTTTATATCTAGCTGTACTGAGGCTGAGAAAACATAACAAGACAAGGGAAAAAAAAACAAAACAAAGAAAAATGATAAAAATATTAAAATAATGAAATTCATTGTTTATAACAAGCTGGTACCAAAAACGGAATTTATTTTGTGAAAATAACAACAATCTAGACTTCAAAATAAATCATTAACATATTGTTTCTGTCACAGAGATATAAAAAAAAAAAGTGTGATGACATCATAATTATACTGTTACCATTTCACTGCTTGACTCAGATAAATTTGTTTACTGATGATGTCATAAGCAAACTGTTATTTCATTGGTTGATACAGAGTTGTCTTTTTTTTTTATTGATGATGTCATAATTATACTGCTATTTCATTATTTGATTTAGAATTTTTATTTTTATTACTGATGATGTCATAATCATACTTCACTGCTTGATTTAGAAAAAAAAATATGCGGATGATGTCATAATCTGCTTTTTTTTTTAATGATGATGTCATAATTATGTTGACATGACCTCACTGCTGCTTATTCGTGAGATTTCTCTGGAGGCAGAATGCACTGACTCAACAGCCCTTTTCATGAGTGTTCGCTTTTCCTGAGCTTCTTTCATAGAACTGACGCGAACAGCGTTGTAACGATTTTGTATCTGAAATGTTAACAAATAAATCAGCAAAAACATTTTTTTTATATCTAAAAAAAAAAAAAAAAAAAAAAAAAAAAAATTGAACCCGAATAAACAAAACAAATTAGTAATTTTTTACGTATTTGAAATAAAAAGAAATGAAATATAAATTTGTATTTAATAAAGAAAGAAATTATAAAAAAAAATTTTGTTCAGGAAGGAAAAAAATTCCAAAACAAAATGAATATTTTTCTTTAATAATAATAATAAAAAAAAAAAAGAAATCCAGAAAAAAAGGCACAAATGTTTATTTAATAAAGACCCCAAAAATAGATGTTTTCCTTGTGTTTTTCACATCAGTTGACCTTCTGCTATCTTTGATGTAAAAAACAAACAAATACATGATGTTGACTGAGGTATTATGCAGCTGTGCAAAACACCTTTGGAACAATCAGCAGCTGAGAAATGCCAGGTGTTCATTGCAGGTTCAGGTTTTATACACGTACACTTCCCTTACTAATGATTTTGAATTCAATGAAACAGAACTGATGGGGGATTCTGGGCTTCATACATTCTTTAAAAACATGTTTAGCATCAAAAATTCTTTTTTTTTAATTTTTTTATTATAATTTTTTGGTTTTGTTGTTTTGTTGCGTTTTTCTGCTGAAATTTTTAGATAAGTATTTTTTCTGTGTTGGAGTTTTTAAATAAAGTATTTTCCATTAAAGCTTTTAGGTGTAGTATTTTCTGAATGTTGTTTTCAGATTCGGTATTATGTGTGTTGGAGTTTTTGGACAAGATATTTTTTGTTGGAATTTTTAGACAAGATATTTTCTGTTATAAGAGTTTTTAGATAATATATTTTCTGATGGAATTTTTAGAGAAGATATTTTCTGTTGAAACTTTTAGTCAAGATATTTTCTATTGGAATTTTTCGACAAGAATTTTCTGATGGAATTTTTCGACAAGATATTTCCTGTTGGAGTTTTTAGATAATATATTTTCTGATGGAGATTTTAGATAATATATTTTCTGTTGCAGTTTTTTGGACAAGGTATTTTCTGTTGGAGTTTTAAGATAAAATATTTTCTGATCGAGATTTTAGACAAGATATTTTCTGTTGCAGTTTTTTATACAAAATATTTTCTGATCGAGTTTTTAGACAAGATATTTTCTGTTCCAGTTATAAATACACACGAATGCGTGACATTTTTCAATTCTGAATCAACAGCTGTGACTAAAATCCCTGTGTTTGAGGGGGCAGGGGTCACAGTGTATTTAAAATACTGACCTGGGCTAGCAGGGTTTCGGCTTCACGAAGACTCCTTCTGTGCTCTCGTTTCTTGCTCCTGAGGACATGCTCCAGCGGCTTCTCCTCCACTGTTGAGCGATCCCTCAAAGCGTGCAGCAGCTCATCCACCTTTTCTGCTCTGGTCTTTCTGGGCGGAGGTGGCACAGGTACCTGCACAGGTAAGACAAAAGGTAAAATCAACATCCCTTTGCTGCTATTTGTAAAAAGTAATCTATGGAAATGTAGGCCTGTTTTAAATCACCTTGTATCTTATTTTAAGTCACCTCGTATCCTGTTTTAAATCACCTTGTATCCTATTTTAATTCACCTTGTATCCAATTTTAAACCACCTTGTATCCTATCTTAAACTTCCTTCATGCAAAACTAATCTTCTACTTTCAACCCCTGTCACTTATCTAACTAAAACACATAATAATAGCAGAAATGAGATATATAAGAAAAACTGGGACTAAGCAAAAAGGAGTTTTGTGATGTTTGTGTTAAAGGCAAAGCAACAGAATTTTGTTTGACAGACTGTACCTACATACACTACCAGATTACATCCTAAAGACTAGACATAATAAAAAAAATGGACATTACAATATGAAACTGAACTAGATGTCTTTGTTTTGTTTGTGAAATATTACCGAGCATTTTGCCATCTACAGTAGTCAGTGCTGTAGTAAAAAGATTCAGGAAAGGAAAGGAAAGACTCCACAGAAAATATTTACAAGAGAAGGCTAAAAGGAAAATGGACACAGAAAAATAAAATAATGAAACCCAACTCTCATGACACCCATCCCTTTTTATGATGCCACTTATTTTTAGCGTGTTTGTGGACATTTTTTCTATTTGCTGCCTGACAATTAATTTATTTTCTGCCGTAACATTTTAATACACTTCTATAACAACCTGACTGTTGCAAAATGCCATGTCAATGCATTTTTATAACTATTACTTGCGTGAAACACAGGGTCTCAAAACAAGAAGGACAGTGTAATTAGCATCAATGTCAATGTTTTTCTAAATGCACACTATGTTTTATTTTACCAGTATTATTATGTATGCAGATACATTAAAAAAAAAAAAAAAACACACAAAAAACATTGAAAATTTGTTGCAAACAGACATTGCAGTAAAAGAAAGAATCCACAGGAAAATTATAAGATACATCTAAAAGGAAAACGGAGGCAGAAAAAAAAAATAATAAAACGAAGAAAAAAAAAAAAAAAAAAAAACATTTGTTCCACCTATCTGTTTTTGATGGTGCTGCTTGATTTCAGTGTATTTTTTTTGTGGAAGTTTTCTGTTTTCCCATGCAGATTAGAAAGTGTCTTGCCTGTCTAGATATTTATGTTTTGTTGTGTTGGCAGGGAAAAAAAAGAATGTTACAAAAAAAAGGCGTTTGTAATAATCCACCTAACTGCTATGGGCAACGCATTTTATAATTGTTACATGTGAAAACACCGTGTCTTGATATTACAACAACAAGTTGTCAACACAATTAGCACAAAAATCAGTAGATGCTCATTATGTTGATGAGAGTCTCAAACAGGTCATGACAATGACGCACAACCTTTTATTTCTACAAGCTCTGCCTCAAACACATGCCCTTATGTACGCACGCATGCATGCAGCATTCAGTTTGTTTTAGAAGAAGTAGAATTAGTACTTGTTGTGGTAGTTGGAATAGTAATTATTGTGGTAGCAGTAGCAGCAGAGAATAATAGTATATTGGCAGTATAGAAGTAATGATATTATTATTAGCAGCAGCAGTGATAGCAGTATTTGTAGTAACGCTTGTAAAATAGCAAATGTCACAGTAGTAGCATGAAAGGTAGTTGTAATGATAATGCTAGTAGTAGTAGTAGTAACAGTAGTAGTTGCAGTAGTAAAAACAGTAGTAGTAGCAGTAGTGGCAGTAATATTAACAGCAGTCACACTAGTAGAATTAATAATAGTAATAGTAGCAGCAACAGTAGTAGCTGCAATAGTAACAACAGTAGCAGCAGTAGTAGCAGCAGTAGTAGCAGTAGTAGCAGCAGCAGTAGCAGTAGTAGAAGTAGTAACTGTTGTGGCAGTAGTAGTAGCAATGGTAGTAACACTGTACATAGTGATTGTAATGGTGACTGTTTATGTTCAGTGTTATTCTTAGTGTGAGATAAAATGAATGTAAGTGTTTCAAACAAACCCTGCGATATTCTTTAACTTCTCGTGGAACTCGGTCAAGCCGTGCTGCGGGACTTCTGTAAACAAGTTCATTGTTTAGCATCAGTTTTAAAGCTCGCAGATTTGACTGGATGTCTGCAAAAAAACAAAAAATAATAATATTAACAATACTACTACTACTACTACTAATAATAATAGTAATAATAATAAATAAAATAAAAAGTTTGTATTAATTTTTTAGTCACTTCAAGGTTATTAACCTCTACGCTTTATAAAATTAAAATTAAAATTAAAATTACATTAAAATTAAAATTAAAATCAAAATCAAAATTATAATCAAAATTAAAATTTCCAGTAATTCTTAATTAACAAGGCGTAACAAAAATGTTCATCCATCCCTCCATCCATCAATAAACGGTCTATTTTTAATTTTGTTTTCTACATCTTTTTTCTTTCTTTCTTTCTTTCTTTCTTTTGTTTTTACCTTTAGGAGGACAAATATCTTCATCCTCACTATCATCATCGCTCATCAGAAGTTCTTCATAACCCTCGAACTTTTCCAGTAATTCTGACCTCGTCTCTGGCTTATCTCCCTTGTCTTCCTTCTCCTTTGAAGGTTGTTCGTCCTCTTCTTTCTGATCATTCACCTGATTAAAAAAAAAATAATAATAATAATAATAATTAATTTAACCCAATTTTGATCAGTTTCCTTTAAAAACACAGTTAAAGAGTTAAAGGGCAATGACAGGTATATCGACCATTCCAGAAGACAGGAAATCATATATCATTTCCTTTTGATAAACCAGTTGTGGAGAACCTGCTGGAATGGGCAATAGGCCAGTAGGAGTGCTAAAGAAAGTTCAAACAGATGGATTGAAAGTGTAGACTTTTATAAAAAATAAAAAATATAAAATAATAATAACGATAATAATAATAACAATAATAATAATAATGGTAATAGTAATAGTAGTAGTAATATCAGTAGTAGCAATAATAATGGCAAAAGGAATATTAATAATAATAATAATAATAGTAAAAATAATAATAATCACACCAGTAGCAGTAGTAGTAATAATTATCAACAGCAATAATAATAATAATAATAATAATAATAATAATAATAATAATAATAATAATAATAATAATAATAATAATAATAAATAAATAAACAAACAAACAAACAAACAAACAAACAAACAAACAAACAAACAAACAAACAAACAAACAAACAAACAAATAAATAAATAAACAAACAAACAAACAAACAAATAAACAAACAAGTAAGTAAAATCTACATCACACCTGAGTCATGAAGAAATCATTATCATCTTCATCCTCATCGTCTCCCTCTTCCTTGTCATTCTGGTTGCTGGTTGAACTGATGGGGGGTAAAGGTCTGTTGCTGTTCAGATTAGCTGTCCCTCCTTTCTGCGCTTTGTGTTGCCTCTCAGGATGTCCCAGCATCAGCATGATCTGCAGTTTGGGCTTTGGCACTCTGGGAACTATGTCTGAAACCTGACAGAAGCGTACAGCATTTTACAACAGCTCTCACTCCTGATAGCCAAATTACTATTATTTTTACTTTGGTCTGACATAAGACAGAGTCAAAATTGCTATATTTTTAAGAACAAAATATATATATAATATATATATATTTATACATAACAAGTACCTTTCTGTGTTTTTTCTGTGGAACTTCTATAGTTGGTTTTGGCACTGGTGGTTTCGGTTTCCTGAAAAAAAAAATAAAAAAAAAAAAACATATTTCAAAAACCAATTTCTCTAAGAACATAAACACATCTGAAAGTTGTTTACTGAAGTATTTCTCAATGTCAGGAGACTTACTAGGAGCTTGTTTTGAAAACGGAGGAAGTAATGAAAAGTATTTTTGAAACCCTTTTAGAAACATGGCAGGACTCGGATGCAGTGTCCATAACAAAAATATGACATTCCGGTCAACCTAGACTTTAGTGAATGTATCAACTGTTATTATTTTTTTTTGTTTAGCTGAACTGCATAGAATGATCTAGTTTCTCAGTTTGTGTTCCTCACCTGACCATTTTGATGCCAAGTCGATCCTGCAGAAATATCTTGAGCAAAGGAGGGTCTCCTACCATCTCATTTGTCAGAGGGTTGTCGTGGATGAGCAGCTCCACCAGCATTGGCCAAGCTGCCACTGCCAGCAGACCTTCCTCCTCCATTATCTGTGAAGCAGAAGTCAAAGTATTTGAATCTGAACCTTAATCTAGAGTGACGTTTTTCTGCATAACGCCGTAATTACTGAAGGCACGATTTGAAAGATAATTATCCAGCAAAATATTTCAGAAAATAATTTAAAAAAAAAAAATAATGGAGACTAAATTTTTTTTTTAATCTGATGAAGATGAATTAAGCAAATAATAGCAAAATATGAGCTACATTTTTTTGAATGTGAGAATTATGTAGCAAAACCTTTCAGAAATTAATACAAAAAATTTACAGATTAGATTTTCAAATATGATGAATTATGTAGTGAAATAATTAAGCAAATAAAACAAAAAGGTATGTGCTAAACTTTCAAATATGATGAATTGTGTAGCAAAACATTTCAGAAAACAGTACAAAAATAATATAGACTGCATTTTGAAATGATCTAAAAAAAACATATTTTATCATACACCATAGCAGTTATCCTTGATCTTGGCAATGTTTCTATGAACAATAAATGTTCAAAGTGAATAAAGAAGCAGATGAATTAGAGAATCTACAAATGTTTATCAAATTATCGTAAAATAAATGACTACTTAGTATCATTCATATCTTATTGCACAACAGTGAGACTAGACAAGGAAACTGTTGTCATGACTACATGGTCTATTTTTAATTAACCAGCAGGGTGGGATATTTTATAAAGCTCTGTCTAATAAACCCCCCCAAAAAAGCAGGACAGAGTGACCACAGGACATTGGCTCAGACAACAAAAAAAAAAAAAAAAAAAAAAAAAAACAGTGGATGCAGTGAGACAATTTAATCCTAGGATCCTTCGTGCTTCAGAATCTTGTAACCAACAAGCTACACTGTGTCCTTTCAGGGTTCTGAAATAACACACAGAGAGATTCTGCTAGCACAACAAATAACAATTACTGCACAGTGAACAGAAGAAATTGCCCCACAGGATCAACACAAGCTGTATCACACCATCTGGACTGAGGCAACAAAGACTGTGGACAAGAGAAAACAACCAACGTGAAGTGGAACTGGATGAAAATAATCACACAACATACTTTGTTGTGAGACAGGTTCAGGTGACACAGTTCGGGAAAAGCACACAGCGACATTTCAGGAAGGTTGTCCATTTTGTTGCTGCCGTCACCTTGCGTCGACATCTCTGCTCTGTACTCGTCTGAGTTCTGAAGTGCGTTCATTCGAGCTGTGATGTCTCCCAGATTTAAACTCAGGTCATCATTCAGTAAATCTTTAAAAAAAAATAAAAAAAAAAAAAAAAAAAAAAAAAGACAATAAAATTTGAAAAGAAAATATAAAATTCAAAGAAAATCTAATTTTTGAAAAACAACATAAAAATTCAAAGAAAATCAAATTTTTAAAAACATAATAAAATTTCAAAGAAAATCAAATTTTTAAAAACAAAATAAAAATTCAAAGAAATTCAAATTTAAAGACAAAATAAAAATCTGTTAATGACTGTGTCTGTGGTTTGAGCCAGTCAGTAAATCTTTTATTTTAAAAACTTTAAACACAAAATAGAAATATTTTGGTAGTTATGTTGATTTGATGATGATGATGATGATGAAAATGTTTTATTATAATAAAATAAGTAGTAGTAAAATTATTAACATAATAAATAGTAATTATTAATAGGAGATGAATGAATGAAAGATTATTTCCCATTCCAGACAGGGTTCTGTTTTTATCAAGAATTGTAATTTGTTTTTATTATTTACTGGAATGTATATTTATATGATTCACTGCTGCCAGATCATGGAAAAGTTCTTTCAGGTTTCAGCTTCAATAAAAATGTCTGAAATAATCTCAAATTCACCATCAAAGTAGTATTTCTTATTTCTCTAATATCAATGTAACTGTACTACAGTTTTTTTTTAATTTTTAATTTTTATTATTATTATTACTACTTTTTCTTTTTTAATCATATCATTCTAAACAGTTGGAGAAAGTATAGAAACTATATTTCACTATAATTCTTTAAATTCAACTGTTAAAAAAAAAAAAAAAAATTAAAAAACAAATTAAATAAAATTAAAAAACATTTTAAAAAATATAATATAATTATATATATATATATATATATATATATATATAAATTATTAAAAAATAATAAAATAAAAATTTAAACAAAATTACTACTATTATTATTATTCTAAAATAATAAAAAAAAAAAAAAAAATGTTACCATTTTTACCTTTCGCAATTGTTTCTTTGCCATCAGTATTTTCTTTTTCTTTAACATCTCCTGATTCTTTTTCAGCAGGCCTGGCTCTCGGTTCCTCTTCTTCATTTCTCTCTTTGTCAGGACAAACATGCCTTTTGGTGACAGCAGTTCTCTGGGAATGTCACTCAAAGACCTGTGACTCAACCGATCACTTTTTTTGGCCGACTTCGAAGGTTTCAAAATTGGCTTACTCTCTTCAGGGACAACTTTTCCTTCGACAGATTTCAACTGAGGTATGTAGTAGATTAAGTTCTTTTCCAAGTTGAGATGTTTCAGTCTGCGTGCAGTTTGAAAATTTGAAACTTTAATTGATAATGGAAGGTGCATGGGGGAAATGATTTTTTTTTTTTTTTTTTTTTTTTTCATGAAATGAATCTAACAATTCCAGTAAAAAAAAAAAAAAAAAAAAAAAAAAAGATGGAATGATAAATAAAAACGGCACTTGCTAAGTATTAATCTGGCAAAATTAAATACATTTATTTCATATTTGATTGTGTTAATTGTTTATACGTCATATTCACTTAACATGTTACTGTAACTGTGACAATGATTAACAAGTAACACAAACTTGTTGTAACCAACACTGATGATACTGATAATTTTGTTAACTAGAATTTTTATTTTTATTTTGTTTTTAGAGACTTATTTGCTTATTTGTTTCTTGGTGATTAATTCGTTTAGTTTTATTTCTATCAAAGAATGTTCTGGGGTAAGGGAATTAGTTCAGGTTGTTGTTCTTTTTTCTTGTTTTAAACTCTGAAGTAAGACCACATGAGAAGTGAAACCCTCAAGATATCTGCTAAAATTTTACATTTAAAACATGCAAATGAATGTTTTTTGTGTGTGTGTGTGTGTGTGTGTGTGTGTGTGTGTGTGTGTGTGTGTGCATTGTGTGTGTATTCATATGTGCATTCCTGCGTTTGAAAGAGAACATGTATATACTGATAAAAAGTCTTAACAAATATCTATATCTGTGTTTCGTAATGAACAGATATAATATTTGGATGCACATAACATAAAGTACAATATATTTTAATACATCATCTAAACAGGATCATGGAAAATAGCTACATTGACAATGAAAATGAACAAACAAATTTTTTTTTTTAAAATGATCTTCATATGAAATTTGTTTCTGTGTAATTTACCTCTGTAATCCAGCCAAAGCAGCAAAGACATTCAAATCTGATAATTTGTTGTCATCCAGCATCAAAACTTCAAGTTTGGGATATCTGGCAATGCGAATTTTCCTTTTAAAAAAATAAAAAATAAAAATAAAAATATAGAGATGATAAACAAACAAGACAGTCAGTTTTAATAAATGTTCAGAAAAGATTTTGTAAAGGAGGGAAGAGAAAGAAAGAAAGAAAGAAAGACGAAAGAGAAAATTAATTAAATTAGTTAGTAAACATAATAAAGTAATTTAAACTTGATTGATTAATTTTGTTTGGAAAAATAAATTAATTAATTTGCCCAATTTATTTAACATTTGTTCAACCTAAATCAACGCATTTATCAAATTATTCAAATTTCTTAAATTAAATCTAAATGAAAACTAAAAACCAACCAAAACAAATCATTTATCAATTCCTTTATTTATATATATATATATATATGTACATGTTTCTCTCTGTATAAGCATGTGTTTGCAGGAGTGCATATACATATACACACGGTTTCTTATTGTGTATGTGCGTGTGTGCCTATATGTGCATGCATGAGTGTGTGTGTGTGTGTGTGAGATGCATGTATTTTAATTACTGACAACTCACTTTTCCTTGGATATGTAAGGAAGAGCCATATCTGCTGGCAGAGTGGTGAAGTTGTTGCCACTTAAGTGCAACACTTTGAGATTCTGAAGCAAGCCTAAAAGCAGAACGTCATCCTGGGACAGATTATTGAACGAAACGTCAAGAAGCTGAAACCAAAATTAATTTAGTGTTAAATATGCAATTTTGTATTCTGACAAAGAAGCAAGGGATGAGTAGAAATAATGAAAATAATTATGTTTTCTCTGATGCCACTGGTTTGTCATCTTTAGTATTCACTTTTTACGTTTTCATTGTGCTTTCTGATGATTCATATAAAAAAAAAATCTAAAAAATAATCATTGTGCTTGTTTTCATTGATGTTATTGTTTTGTTTTATCCATCCCAGATAGCATGTTTCAAGTTTCAGAAATCTTAGTAGATATATATATATATATATATATATATATATATATATATTTACCTAATTAATAAAATTACATATGAGATACAGTCAATTTTTCTGCAGTTCAAAATATTATTGTTAATTTTGAAAAATCGTTTTACACCAGGCCAATGTTATTCCAGAGGGCAACATGTGCTGGAAACTTTTGTATTTAGAAAAAATATAACAATAAAAAAAGTAATAATAATAATTTCAAAGAACCTACAGTATCACCATATTTGAAATGAATTACCTCCAGATACGGAAAATGTCCAATATCAAAATTTAAGCCTCGCAAACCATTCAAGGGCATCTCCAATTCTCGAAGAGTAGGAAATCCTCTAAATGCCTCTACAAATATGTAAATAAATTATTTACTAACTGAAGCTATAATGCAAATGACACAGATAAAGTAAATCATACAAATACAAGTTGGGACAACCGATTATTTCGATTTTTTTTGTGATGAATCTGCTAAATGTTACATCTACTTAAAATGTACCACTAATGTAAATATTAATATAAATATAGTTTAGTGTTATCTTCTAAATATATGTGTATGTATGCATGTATGTATGTATGTATGTATGTATGTATGTATGTATGTATGTATATAGATACATCTGTGTGTGTGTGTGTGTATGTATGTATGTATGATTGTATATAGATATGTGTTATATGTATCTATAAATATATATTTAGGACTGACATTTTTCTTTTTAACACAAATGTCTCATCAGACAAAGACAAGTAAGTAAAATCCCTGATGTTGTTTTTTTTAAATTATTATTATTAAAATAATTTCTTCACAAACAATGACAAACGGCAAAATTCTAATCCAAGGAGAGAAGATTTTAATTTTTAAAAAATGTTTTAACAGAAAACGTTTTGTGGTAGGATGGCAACAGGCCCACAAAACTCACCTAATGGAAGGTAATTTTCAGCAGCATTGATGTAAGCGACGTTGTCGAACAGAGCAAAGTCTTCTTCTCGCACTTCCGACAGTTCTTTGCCAGCGATGTTGATTGAACACAGGTCAGAGGGGTCTTCAACACAACAGTGTTTCATCTGGAAAGATAAAATTACTAAAAGCTACATCGCACCATCTGGAAAAATAAAATTACTAAAAGCTATATCAAAGTATCTGGTCTCAGGCGATACAAACTGCAGACAGGGAAGCACTTTGAAGTAAAATTAGAGGTTCCATCATCATATTTAACTGTAGTGACTGCCATATTGAAACATCTCTATGGCAACCATGTTTGGGAATTACAGAAAGTATCCATTGATATTGACAAATATATCTGAACATACATGAGTGTGATACAAGTAACTTGTAATTATTTGTATAACAACAAACTTGTAAGATACCTCACTGAACAATGTTTTAATAGTAGGCTTTTGTTGTTAATATTTATTATTAAATTTGTTTATTTATTTTATTATTAATTTTTTTTTTACTTGTTTGTTTCTTTGTTTATTTATTTGTTTACTTACTTATTTACTTACTTACTTCTGTTTATATATTTATTATTTAACAATAATATGGATAAATTATAGCATGTGCCCAAAGAGGCATACAGAATCAATGATGTTAACAGTGATTTAGTTTCTCAGAACAAGAACTTTTGTTATTCTGGGCATAAAATTCTTAGCAGAGCAAAATTTCAAAATAAAAATATAATAAAATGGCAAGCCATCCCCCTCATGAAAAAAATTTGGGTTTATTTGGAAAATTTTAAATATCAATTATTAAAAAAAAAAGAAACATAATAATACTTTCATGAGTTAACAACAAGGAATCTTTTATAAGCAGATACAAAGAGGGTTTTTTGGAAGGGTCTTGTATTGTTTTTTCATATCCAGTCAATTTGAATCACTGAAATACTGCTCGCTACAACATACCAAGAAAAACCCATCCAAAATAGGAATATTTTTATCATCTTCCTCATCTTTAAATTTATCTTCTGTCAGCTTTGTTCCCTCTCGTTCACATCGTTTTCTTTCTTCGCGAATCTGTGAATAGGTTTTTGGTTGACTGCAAAGTATTGCTTTAAATCGACGATGTTGTTCAGCCTGAAATGCTGTCAACCATGCTCCTTCAGCTGAAATTATTAAATATTAAATATTTTAATTAATTAATTAATTTATTTATTTTTTATTTTTTATTTTAATATATAAATGTTGTTATAAATTCAGCTAATGAATTTTCATTTTTGCCTTGGTGATTTTAGAAATTATTTATCAGTTAGGCAGCATAACAAATTAACTAAAAACGTTTGTTGGTTATGTTGTTTTGTGTGTATGTGTTGTTGTTTTTGGTTTGAGTATGAGTGCAACTAAAACTGTAAATACAGTTTTTCGAACTCTTATCCAACTGTTATTTAATTACAGATTTATGTTTTCGTAAAAATTATAATTAATTATTAACTTCCGGTTGTTTAATTAAAGAAGTAAAACATTTCTATCAATCAATAAGTAGCTTAATCTTTGGCAATATATTTCTGATAATAAGTGAAGTCATAGATTATATTAATACAAAAAGCTATATCATACCATCTGCACTCAAGCGATAAAAACTGCGGACAGGGAAGCAATTTGAAGTAAAATTAGAGGATCCATCATCATATTTAACTCCAGCGACCGCCATATTGAAACATCTCTACGGCAACCACGTTCGGGAATTACGGAAAGTACCCGTTGATATTCACGAATATATCCGAACATACTGTACCCAATCAGAGGCCCGGTCATACAAGTTCACGCTGTGATCGTTTGAAGCAGACTTTGGCTACGGTTTCTTTTTATAACAGACGAAATTCAAGTTGTCTTTTGTGACATGAAAACTTAATAAATTTATTTAATTTTTTTAAATTGTTTTTTTTATTGTTTTATTTATGTATTATTATTGTTGTTGTTTTTAAATAAAGCATCGATCATTACTACTTCCTCCACACATACCATTCAAATATTCTTAAGAAAAATCAGTATTTTCAGAAATGCGTTTTTTGGCTCTCTCTCTCTCTCTCTCTCTCTCTCTCTCTCTCTCTCTCTCTCTCTCTCTCTCTCTCTCTCTCTCATAATTATTATTTTTTAATTAATAAAATGTCCACATTTATTTCACTATATCATATAAAATTAATACAGCAAATAGATATTTCAGATTTATCTGCACGTTATTGTCTATTTTTCTCGTTTAAGCATATTTTGTCAGTGTTTTCTTCTTCTTCTTTTCTTCTATTTCTGTACTGTATTTCTAGTATATATAAAATATGGTAATGACAAAATAGAATTTACCTGAAACAATTAGCTGAGAAATAATAGCAGTGATTCGGATGAGCTACAACTATGTCTACTGTATTTCACCTTTAACGTTATACTTTCACTTCTGAAAAGACCTGGATTTAATGCTTTACGCAACGGCAGCAACGTGGTATTAGATGATACATTCTGACCGGGTGAAATTATCCCTGATCAAATCCCACCGCAGGATAGCAGAGGACTTTTTACGACAACAACATTTCTCGCGCGCACGCGCATACATATAGAAAAACAACAACCACAATAACAGGAATCAGTTTTCACTTTAATTAACAGTTCTGAGGCAGCATTAGCATCAGTATCCATGACAATTACACCTTTTTTTTTTTTTTTTTTTTTTTTTTTTTTTTTAAATCAGCTTATAATCTTATTTACTCAGTTTGATTATCCTTACCATGTTCATTCTGCTCATAATTTCGGAAATGCAATTTATTTTAATGTTATTTCCGGAGATTCAAAATAATAATAATAATAATAATAATAATAATAATAATAATAATAATAATATAACAACAACAACAACAAAAACTGTAATAATAATATGGAGGTCCATAATTTCTATTTTGTTTCACGTTTAAAACAACAACAACGACAACAGTAATAATAATGTGGATGTTCAATATTCAGCTTGGATTTTAAAAACTTTTATCACATTATAGCATTCTATCAAACATTTTTATTTATTTTATATTCATTATATATATTAACGGGTATTCACGTATATCATATTTTTTTCTGTATAGTTTACAATGAAAGTAAATGCCAAGGATAAATATTCATCCAAGGCTTCATTTTTGTTTCGAATTTAAATTAATAATAATAATAATAATAATAATAATAATATAAATTGTATATTAATAATAAATCATGATCATAAATTAACAAGTACTCTCATCTAGCCCTTACTCAAGTAAAGACATTCGTAAACGAAAAGGTAAAAAGGAAAATTCCTTGGAAAACACAACACAATGAGTATTTTTATGGATGTTTCGACAAAAGTCACTAAAAGAAAGAAAGAAATCGTTTTGCCTGCTTCGTTTTAGGCTTTTATTGTATTATCATATTCATCATAAACAGATACTGGAAGCTAAAAATATGATTAAAATTAAATTTTACTATAAGACGTCTGATAATTGTTAGAAAAATCATTTCTTAAGCCAGACATTCATATGCATGCATGCGTATATAAATATGCGCATATTAAAACACATAAGCGTACAAATAACAACTTCAGATATATGTCGGAATATTTATTTAACAAATTAAGAAAAACACAATGAACCAAACATTTAACAGAAACAATATTTTGAAAATCTTATTTATTTTGGCACATAAAGAGCAACATTTTTTCTTGTCTCCTTTTCTCATGAACGTTTATATGTTTCCCATCACTTTTTTTTCTTCTTTCTTTTCTTTGTTGCGTGTGCGTTTGATTTTTTAGAGCTGCTTAATAGCGCTCTTCCCCATCCAAGTTCCAAGAAGAAAGACGGAAGTAGCCGAAGTTTCCACTCTACAAGAGTTACTTTCCGGATTTGGGATGTCTGTGCCTATAATACCGTATGGGTAATCATACATTTCTTCCATATTTGGAATCCTCTGAAGAATGTGTAACGAAGGCAGAACAATTGACATGATTTTTCGCTTTCAAACTGTATTACTTTTCCCAATTTTTGAAATTATTACCTTCGCTGTCGATTGCTTTGGCTGAGAATGATTTAAAGGACAAATTTCAATGTTACAAAATAGCTGGCTTTTGCCCGAGTTTCATATCTGCGCACTGTAGTGATTATTTCACGTTTGCGCATCAGTACGTCATGACCAGAATAAATCACGAAACAGATCTAAGAAATCACAGTTTTTTTATTTTTAAACCTTTTTTTATTATTTTTTTTAAAATTCGTAATCTGTACAGTAAATAAAAATAATTGCTGAAAAATAACCATGGGGTCGATGATATTTTAGACTTCTTGGAGCAATATGTAACCTAAAGTTATTACATGGTTTGTGCGAGAAATGTTGTTGTCGTAAAAAGTCCTGTACTGTCTTGTGATGAGATTCGATGAGAGGTAATTTCACTGAAACAGACGATTCCAGTCAGGATATAGTGTGTGTAATACCACGTTGATGCTGTTGTGTGAAAGCAACGACTAGCATGTCATTTTGTGGAAAATACAGTAACAGCATAAGATATGGTTGATATAAATAATTAATTACAAAGTTACGAAATGCCTGTGTTAATTTTCATCTAATCCATACATTTGTGAAATTGTTAAAGATATTAAATATATATATATAAATATATATATATATAATGAAAGCAATGATGATGATAAATAATAATAATAATAATAATAATAATAATAATAAATCGTGATAACAAAATAACAAGAACTCTCACCTAGCTTTTATTGAAGTAATCACATTCGTAAACGAAAAGGATAAAACGAAAATTCGTTGATAAACAGAATATAATGACTGGTTTTAGTCTTTTATTGTATTATCATATTAATTATTACCAGATACTGCTTGCTAAAAATAGCATTAAAATTTAAATTTACTTATCGGTCGAATGTAACATCTGCTCATAATCTCTATAATGAAATTTCTTTTAATGTTTTTTCACGAATTGAAGCTGAATGTAAATAGCTCCCAAAATAAATCACCTAACACAAATTCGTATCTGTATTATTCCAAGAAATGAGTTATTTTGTTTCAGGTTTATAACAACAACAACACAACAACAACAACAACAGGTACAACAACAAGAATAACAACAACAACAACAAAAACAACAACAATAATAAGAAGAAGAAGAATAAGAATAAGAATATGGAAGACCATTATTTTTATTTTGCTTCAGGTTTAAAACAAGAATAATCATGAAGTGGATGTGTTTTGTTCACCTTGGATTTTTAAACATTTGTCACATCATAGCCTTCCATCTATTTAAAACAATTTTTTTTTATTTTTTTTATTTTTTTTTAACCTTATGTATCTTATATTCTTTTCAGTATAGTTGACATTGAAAGTAAATCCAAGGATATGTGTTCATCCAAGGCTTCATTTTTGTTTCAGAGTTATAATAATAATAATAATAATAATAATAATAATAATAATAATAATAATAATAATAATAATAATAATTATAATAAATCGTGATAATAAATTAACAAGTACTCTCACCTAGCCCTTACTCAAGTAAAGACATTCGTAAACGAAAAGGTAAAAAGGAAAATTCCTTGGAAAACATAACACAATGAGTATTTTTACGGATGATTCGACAAAATTCACTAAAAGAAATAAAAAATCGTTTTGCCTGCTTCGTTTCAGGCTTTTATTGTATTATCATATTCATCATAAACAGATACTGGAAGCTAAAAATATGATTAAAATTAAATTTTACTATAAGACGTCTGATAATTGTTAGAAAAATCATTTCTTGAGGCACACATCCACATCCATGCATGCGTGTATAAATATGCGCATATTAAAACACATAAGCGTACAAATAACAACTTCAGATATATGTCGGAATATTTATTTAACAAATTAAGAAAAACACAATGAACCAAACATTTAACAGAAACAATATTTTGAAAACCTTATTTATTTTGGCACACAAAGAGCAACATTTTTTTCTTGCCCCCTTTTCTCATGAACGTTTATATCTTTCCCATCACTTTTTTCTTCTTTTTTTTTTCTTTGTTTCGCGTGCGTTTAATTTTTCAGAGCTGCTTAATAGCGCTCTTTCCCATCCATGTCCCAAGAAGAAAGACGGAAGTAGCCGAAGTTTCCACTCTACAAGAGTTCGTTTCCGGATTTGGGATGTCTGTGCCTATAATACCATATAGGTAACCATACATTTCTTCCATATTTGGAATCCTCTGAAGAATGTGTAACGAAGGCAGAACAATTGACATGATTTTTCGCTTTCAAACTGTATTACTTTTCCCAGTTTTTAAAAGTATTACCTTCGCTGTCGATTGCTTTGGCTGAGAATGATTTAAAGGACAAATTTCAATGTTACAAAATAGCTGACTTTTGCCCGAGTTTCATATCTGCGCACTGTAGTGATTATTTCACGTTTGCGCATCAGTACGTCATGACCAGAATAATGCAAGAAACAGATCTAAGAAATCACAGTTTTTTAATTTATTTATTTTGTTCTCTGTTATTCGTAATCTGTACAGTAAATACAAATAATAGCTGAAAAATGACCAGGGGGTCGATGATTTAAGAGACTTCTTGAGGCGATATAAGTGAGTTAGTATGTAACCTAAAGTAATTATGTGGATTTTGCGAAGTAAATTATGTTTCAACAAACAAGATAAACATACTGTTGGTGAGAGAACAGCACAAATTCACCAAGTTACAAATAAATGTCTGTGCTGTTCTCAAATATCCCTCCAACATCGGAGATACAGAAAAATAAAATACAAGTAATATCAGTTTATTTTATTAAACCATTCTTCCTATTGCTGTCATTATTACATAAAGTCGTCTGACTAGACCAGGCGGTTGCCAAGGTAATCAGTGGTTAATCTTATGGAATAAAAGAGAACTTAAGAATCGTTAAGGGTGGGTAACTGTAATAGAAATTAATATTAAAAAAAAAAAAAATTAAAAATAAAAGAATATTAAAAAGAAAAATTAAATAATTAAATAAATAAATAAATAAAAGAAAAAGAATGTAATCTAAAATTAGGAAATGTAATAATGAATACTGGATATCCCCAAATTTGTGCAAATGTTCTACCTTTTATTTTGGTATTATCATATTCATCATAAACAGATACTGGAAGCTAAAAATATTATTAAAATTAAATTTTACTATAAGACGTCTGATAATTGTTAGAAAAATCATTTCTTGAGGCACACATCCACATCCATGCATGCGTGTATAAATATGCGCATATTAAAACACATAAGCGTACAAATAACAACTTCAGATATATGTCGGAATATTTATTTAACAAATTAAGAAAAACACAATGAAACATTTAATACAAACAATATTTTGAAAACCTTATTTTCTTTTGGCACACAAAGAGCAACATTTTTTTCTAGTCCCCTTTTCTCATGAACGTTTATATCTTTCCCATCACTTTTTTCTTCTTTTTTTTTTCTTTGTTGCGCGTGCGTTTAATTTTTCAGAGCTGCTTAATAGCGCTCTTTCCCATCCATGTCCCAAGAAGAAAGACGGAAATAGCCGAAGTTCCCACTCTACAAGAGTTACTTTCCGGATTTTGGGTGTCTATGCCCATAATACTGTATGGGTAATCATACATTTCTTCCATGCTTGGAATCCTCTGAAGAATGTGTAACGAAGGCAGAACAATTGACATGATTTTTCGCTTTCAAACTGTATTACTTTTCCCAGTTTTTAAAATTATTACCTTGTCTGTCGATTGCTTTGGCTGAGAATGATTTAAAGGACAAATTTCAATGTTACAAAATAGCTGGCTTTTGCCCGAGTTTCATATCTGCGCACTGTAGTGATTATTTCACGTTTGCGCATCAGTACGTCACGACCAGAATAATGCAAGAAACAGATCTAAGAAATCACAGTTTTTTAATTTATTTATTTTGTTCTCTGTTATTCGTAATCTGTACAGTAAATACAAATAATAGCTGGAAAATGACCAGGGGGTCGATGATTTAAGAGACTTCTTGAAGCAATATAAGTGAGTTAGTATGTAACCTAAAGTAATTATATGGATTTTGCGAAGTAAATTATGTTTCAACAAACAAGATAAGCATACTGTTGGTGAGAGAACAGCACAAATTCAGCAAGTTACAAATAAATGTCTGTGCTGTTCTCAAATATCCCTCCAACATCGGAGATACAGAAAAATAAAATACAAGTAATATCAGTTTATTTTATTAAACCATTCTTCCTATTGCTGTCATTATTACATAAAGTCGTCTGACTAGACCAGGCGGTTGCCAAGGTAATCAGTGGTTAATCTTATGGAATAAAAGAGAACTTAAGAATCGTTAAGGGTGGGTAACTGTAATAGAAATTAATATTAAAAAAAAAAAATTAAAAAGAAAATAAAATTAAAAAACAAAATTAAATAATTAAATAAATAAATAAATAAAAGAAAAAGAATGGAATCTAAAACTAGGAAATGTAATAATGAATACTGGATATCCCCAAATTTGTGCAAATGTTCTACCTTTTATTTTGGTATTATCATATTCATCATAAACAGATACTGGAAGCTAAAAATATGATTAAAATTAAATTTTACTATAAGACGTCTGATAATTGTTAGAAAAATCATTTCTTGAGGCACACATCCACATCCATGCATGCGTGTATAAATATGCGCATATTAAAACACATAAGCGTACAAATAACAACTTCAGATATATGTCGGAATATTTATTTAACAAATTAAGAAAAACACAATAAAACATTTAATACAAACAATATTTTGAAAACCTTATTTTCTTTTGGCACACAAATGCAACGTTTTTTTCTTGCCTCCTTTTCTCATGAACGTTTATGTTTCCCGTCACTTTTTCTTCTTCTTTCTTTTCTTTGTTGCGTGTGCGTTTGATTTTTTAGAGCTGCTTAATAGCGCTCTTTCCCATCCATGTCCCAAGAAGAAAGACGGAAAGAGCCGAAGTTTCCACTCTACAAGAGTTACTTTCCGGATTTTGGGTGTCTATGCCCATAATGCTGTATGGGTAATCATACATTTCTTCCATATTTGGAATTCTTTGAAGAATGTGTAACGAAGGCAGAACAATTGACATGATTTTTCGCTTTCAAACTGTATTACTTTTCCCAGTTTTTAAAATTATTACCTTCGCTGTCGATTGCTTTGGCTGAGAATGATTTAAAGGACAAATTTCAATGTTACAAAATAGCTGGCTTTTGCCCGAGTTTCATATCTGCGCACTGTAGTGATTATTTCACGTTTGCGCATCAGTACGTCATGACCAGAATAAATCACGAAACAGATCTAAGAAATCACAGTTTGTTTATTTTTAAACCTTTTTTTATTTTTTTTTTTTAAAATTCGTAATCTGTACAGTAAATAAAAATAATTGCTGAAAAATAACCATGGGGTCGATGATATTTTAGACTTCTTGGAGCAATATGTAACCTAAAGTTATTACATGGTTTTTGCGAAGTAAATTATGTTTCAACAAACAACACAAACATACTGATCATGAAAACGATTTGTAAGTGACAGCTCAGCAAAAATTCACCAAGTTACAAATAAATATCTGTGATTTTCTCAAAGATCCCTCCAACATCGGAGATACAGAAAAATAAAATACAAGTAATATCGACCAAATGTATCTTACAAAGTATCTGCCAAATGTATATTATCCGTACTCTTCATAATAAAAATATATTTATTATTATTATTATTATTATTATTATTATTAATTTAAGTACAGTTTATGCAATAGCGTAATCATTATTATTAAAAAAAGATTTAATAAAAATATTTTCATTTCCCAATTTGCTCTTATTGTCGAAGAGATCTATCTTATAAAGAAACTTTCCATAGCTAGTCAAGTTGCGGTCCTGATAAAACAAATAGCAGTTTTCACATATGTGTGCTTATTTATCACAACTTCTTTCGTGATTAAAAAAAGTAAATAAATTTAATTTTTTTTTTTTAAAATACAAGAACGTAGCCATGGCTAGAGTAACCCAGCAAAGGGGGGAGAGATACAGATTGAGAGAGGAGGGAGGTGAACTGAGAACATTCATTTTCAGGTTTATAATATATCGAAACATTGTCAGCTGTCATCGAAATACAAGCTGAAAATAATGTAGGTGAGTATAAAATTCGGTCGTCGAATCTTTTGCATATGAAATAATAAGAGTAGTCTTTAGATTAATATCAGTAAATATTGCTGCTGGAATAAAATGGAAAGCACGGAAACTGTGTCTCTAACTATTTTCAATATTACTTTACCATCACAGAAAACTACTGCATTAATATCAGTAAAAATTAAAATAGTCCTAGAAAAGAGTTTGCATAAAAATACACTTTAGAAATTTAGAAATTTTGAAATTGTCATGGTTACAGATGCTACCGGTATTTGTGAATGAATTGTACGATATTCATTTCTCGATATTGATTACAAAACAGTTAATTAAAGTGAAAACAGATTGTGTTGTTGTTATTGTTTTTCTATATGTATGAGTGTGCGAGAAATGTTGTTGTCGTAAAAAGTCCGGTACTGTCTTGCGATGGGATTCGATGAGAGATAATTTCACTGAAACAGACGATTCCAGTCAGGATGTAGTGTGTGTAATACCACGTTGATGCTGTTGTGTGAAAGCAACGACTAGCATGTCATTTTGTGGAAAATACAGTAACAGCATAAGGTATGGTTGATATAAATAATTAATTACAAAGTTACGAAACGTCTGTGTTAATTTTAATCTAATCCATACATTTGTAAACTTGTTAAAGATATTAAATATATATATATAATAATGAAAGTAATGATGATAAATAATAATAATAATAATAATAATAATAAATCGTGATAACAAAATAACAAGAACTCTCACCTAGCCCCTATTGAAGTAATCACATTTGTAAACGAAAAGGAGAGAACGAAAATTCGTTGATAAACAGAATATAATGACTGGTTTTAGTCTTTTATTGTATTATCATATTAATTATTACCAGATACTGCTTGCTAAAAATAGTATTAAAATTTAAATTTACTTATCGGTGGAATGTAACATCTGCTCATAATCTCTATAATGAAATTTCTTTTGATGTTATTTCATAAACTCAAGCTGAAGGTAAATAGCTTTGTATCTGTATGTTTCCAAGAATTTTTTTTTGTTTGTTTCAGGTTTAAAATAATAATAATAATATTTTATTTTGTTTCAGGTTTAAATCAGCAACAACAATAATAACTATGTGGATGTGTAATATTCACCTTGGATTTTTAAAAATGTATCACATTGTAGCCTTCCATCTATTTCAAACAATAATTTTTTTTTTTTTTTTTTTTTTTTTTTTTTTAACCTTATTGATATACATCATATATTCTTCGGTATAGATGACATTGAAGGTAAATCCAAGGATATGTATTCAACCAAGACATTATTTTTGTTTCAGAGTTATATTAATAATAATAATAATAATATAAATTGTATATTAATAATAAATCATGATCATAAATTAACACCTAGCCCTTATTGAAATAAAGACATTCGTAAACGAAAAGGTAAAAACAAAAATTCCTTGGTAAACACAACACAATGAGTATTTTTACGGATGTTTCGACAAAATTCACTAAAAGAAATAAAGAAATCGTTTGGCCTGCTTCGATTTAGGCTTTTATTGTATTATCATATTCATCATAAACAGATACTGGAAGCTAAAAATATGATTAAAATTAAATTTTACTATAAGACGTCTGATAATTGTTAGAAAAATCATTTCTTGAGGCACACATCCACATGCATGCATGCGTGTATAAATATGCGCATATTAAAACACATAAGCGTACAAATAACAACTTCAGATATATGTCGGAATATTTATTTAACAAATTAAGAAAAACACAATGAAACATTTAATACAAACAATATTTTGAAAACCTTATTTTCTTTTGGCACACAAAGGCAACATTTTTTTCTTGTCCCCTTTTCTCATGAACGTTTATATGTTTCCCATCACTTTTTTCTTCTTTTTTTTTTCTTTGTTGCGTGTGCGTTTAATTTTTCAGAGCTGCTTAATAGCGCTCTTTCCCATCCATGTCCCAAGAAGAAAGACGGAAATAGCCGAAGTTTCCACTCTACAAGAGTTACTTTCCGGATTTTGGGTGTCTATGCCCATAATGCTGTATGGGTAATCATACATTTCTTCCATATTTGGAATCCTTTGAAGAATGTGTAACGAAGGCAGAACAATTGACATGATTTTTCGCTTTCAAACTGTATTACTTTTCCCAGTTTTTAAAATGATTACCTTCGCTGTCGATTGCTTTGGCTGAGAATGATTTAAAGGACAAATTTCAATGTTACAAAATAGCTGGCTTTTGCCCGAGTTTCATATCTGCGCACTGTAGTGATTATTTCACGTTTGCGCATCAGTACGTCACGACCAGAATAATGCAAGAAACAGATCTAAGAAATCACAGTTTTTTAATTTATTTATTTTGTTCTCTGTTATTCGTAATCTGTACAGTAAATACAAATAATAGCTGAAAAATGACCAGGGGGTCGATGATTTAAGAGACTTCTTGAGGCGATATAAGTGAGTTAGTATGTAACCTAAAGTAATTATGTGGATTTTGCGAAGTAAATTATGTTTCAACAAACAAGATAAGCATACTGTTGGTGAGAGAACAGCACAAATTCAGCAAGTTACAAATAAATGTCTGTGCTGTTCTCAAATATCCCTCCAACATCGGAGATACAGAAAAATAAAATACAATTAATATCAGTTTATTTTATTAAACCATTCTTCCTATTGCTGTCATTATTACATAAAGTCGTCTGACTAGACCAGGCGGTTGCCAAGGTAATCAGTGGTTAATCTTATGGAATAAAAGAGAACTTAAGAATCGTTAAGGGTGGGTAACTGTAATAGAAATTAATATAAAAAAAAAAAAAAAAAAAAAAAAAATTAAAAAAAAAAAAAAATAAATAATTAAATAAATAAATAAATAAAAGAAAAAAAATGGAATCTAAAATTAGGAAATGTAATAATGAATACTGGATATCCCCAAATTTGTGCAAATGTTCTACCTTTTATTTTGGTATTAACATATTCATCATAAACAGATACTGGAAGCTAAAAATATTATTAAAATTAAATTTTACTATAAGACGTCTGATAACTGTTTGAAAAATCATTTCTTGAGGCACACATCCACATGCATGCATGCGTGTATAAATATGCGCATATTAAAACACATAAGCGTACAAATAACAACTTCAGATATATGTCGGAATATTTATTTAACAAATTAAGAAAAACACAATGAAACATTTAATACAAACAATATTTTGAAAACCTTATTTTCTTTTGGCACACAAAGGCAACATTTTTTTCTTGTCCCCTTTTCTCATGAACGTTTATATCTTTCCCATCACTTTTTTCTTTTTTTTTTTTTCTTTGTTGCGCGTGCGTTTAATTTTTCAGAGCTGCTTAATAGCGCTCTTTCCCATCCATGTCCCAAGAAGAAAGACGGAAATAGCCGAAGTTTCCACTCTACAAGAGTTACTTTCCGGATTTTGGGTGTCTATGCCCATAATGCTGTATGGGTAATCATACATTTCTTCCATATTTGGAATTCTTTGAAGAATGTGTAACGAAGGCAGAACAATTGACATGATTTTTCGCTTTCAAACTGTATTACTTTTCCCAGTTTTTAAAATTATTACCTTCGCTGTCGATTGCTTTGGCTGAGAATGATTTAAAGGACAAATTTCAATGTTACAAAATAGCTGACTTTTGCCCGAGTTTCATATCTGCGCACTGTAGTGATTATTTCACGTTTGCGCATCAGTACGTCATGACCAGAATAAATCACGAAACAGATCTAAGAAATCACAGTTTGTTTATTTTTAAACCTTTTTTTATTTTATTTTTTTTAAATTCGTAATCTGTACAGTAAATAAAAATAATTGCTGAAAAATAACCATGGGGTCGATGATATTTTAGACTTCTTGGAGCAATATGTAACCTAAAGTTATTACATGGTTTTTGCGAAGTAAATTATGTTTCAACAAACAACACAAACATACTGATCATGAAAACGATTTGTAAGTGACAGCTCAGCAAAAATTCACCAAGTTACAAATAAATATCTGTGATTTTCTCAAAGATCCCTCCAACATCGGAGATACAGAAAAATAAAATACAAGTAATATCGACCAAATGTATCTTACAAAGTATCTGCCAAATGTATATTATCCGTACTCTTCATAATAAAAATATATTATTATTATTATTATTATTATTATTATTATTAATTTAAGTACAGTTTATGCAATAGCGTAATCATTATTATTAAAAAAAGATTTAATAAAAATATTTTCATTTCCCAATTTGCTCTTATTGTCGAAGAGATCTATCTTATAAAGAAACTTTCCATAGCTAGTCAAGTTGCGGTCCTGATGAAACAAATAGCAGTTTTCACATATGTGTGCTTATTTATCACAACTTCTTTCGTGATTAAAAAAAGTAAATAAATTTAATTTTTTTTTTTTAAAATACAAGAACGTAGCCATGGCTAGAGTAACCCAGCAAAGGGGAGAGATACAGATTGAGAGAGGAGGGAGGTGAACTGAGAACATTCATTTTCAGGTTTATAATATATCGAAACATTGTCAGCTGTCATCGAAATACAAGCTGAAAATAATGTAGGTGAGTATAAAATTCGGTCGTCGAATCTTTTGCATATGAAATAATAAGAGTAGTCTTTAGATTAATATCAGTAAATATTGCTGCTGGAATAAAATGGAAAGCACGGAAACTGTGTCTCTAACTATTTTCAATATTGCTTTACCATCACAGAAAACTACTGCATTAATATCAGTAAAAATTAAAATAGTCCTAGAAAAGAGTTTGCATAAAAATACACTTTAGAAATTTAGAAATTTTGAAATTGTCATGGTTACAGATGCTACCGGTATTTGTGAATGAATTGTACGATATTCATTTCTCGATATTGATTACAAAACAGTTAATTAAAGTGAAAACAGATTGTGTTGTTGTTATTGTTTTTCTATATGTATGAGTGTGCGAGAAATGTTGTTGTCGTAAAAAGTCCTGTACTGTCTTGTGATGAGATTCGATGAGAGGTAATTTCACTGAAACAGACGATTCCAGTCAGGATGTAGTGTGTGTAATACCACGTTGATGCTGTTGTGTGAAAGCAACGACTAGCATGTCATTTTGTGGAAAATACAGTAACAGCATAAGGTATGGTTGATATAAATAATTAATTACAAAGTTACGAAACGTCTGTGTTAATTTTAATCTAATCCATACATTTGCAAACTTGTTAAAGATATTAAATATATATATATATATAATAATGAAAGTAATGATGATAAATAATAATAATAATAATAATAATAATAAATCGTGATAACAAAATAACAAGAACTCTAACCTAGCCCCTACTGAAGTAATCACATTTGTAAACGAAAAGGAGAGAACGAAAATTCGTTGATAAACAGAATATAATGACTGGTTTTAGTCTTTTATTGTATTATCATATTAATTATTACCAGATACTGCTTGCTAAAAATAGTATTAAAATTTAAATTTACTTATCGGTGGAATGTAACATCTGCTCATAATCTCTATAATGAAATTTCTTTTGATGTTATTTCATAAACTCAAGCTGAAGGTAAATAGCTTTGTATCTGTATGTTTCCAAGAATTTTTTTTTTTTGTTTCAGGTTTAAAATAATAATAATAATATTTTATTTTGTTTCAGGTTTAAATCAGCAACAACAATAATATCTATGTGGATGTGTAATATTCACCTTGGATTTTTAAAAATGTATCACATTGTAGCCTTCCATCTATTTCAAACAATAATTTTTTTTTTTTTTTTTTTTTTTTTTTTTTTTTTTTTTTTTAACCTTATTGATATACATCATATATTCTTCGGTATAGATGACATTGAAGGTAAATCCAAGGATATGTATTCAACCAAGACATTATTTTTGTTTCAGAGTTATATTAATAATAATAATAATAATATAAATTGTATATTAATAATAAATCATGATCATAAATTAACACCTAGCCCTTATTGAAATAAAAACATTCGTAAACGAAAAGGTAAAAACAAAAATTCCTTGGTAAACACAACACAATGAGTATTTTTACGGATGTTTCGACAAAATTCACTAAAAGAAATAAAGAAATCGTTTGGCCTGCTTCGATTTAGGCTTTTATTGTATTATCATATTCATCATAAACAGATACTGGAAGCTAAAAATATTATTAAAATTAAATTTTACTATAAGACGTCTGATAACTGTTTGAAAAATCATTTCTTGAGGCACACATCCACATGCATGCATGCGTGTATAAATATGCGCATATTAAAACACATAAGCGTACAAATAACAACTTCAGATATATGTCGGAATATTTATTTAACAAATTAAGAAAAACACAATGAAACATTTAATACAAACAATATTTTGAAAACCTTATTTTCGTTTGGCACACAAAGAGCAACATTTTTTTCTTGTCCCCTTTTCTCATGAACGTTTATATCTTTCCCATCACTTTTTTCTTCTTTTTTTTTTCTTTGTTGCGTGTGCGTTTAATTTTTCAGAGCTGCTTAATAGCGCTCTTTCCCATCCATGTCCCAAGAAGAAAGACGGAAATAGCCGAAGTTTCCACTCTACAAGAGTTACTTTCCGGATTTTGGGTGTCTATGCCCATAATGCTGTATGGGTAATCATACATTTCTTCCATATTTGGAATCCTCTGAAGAATGTGTAACGAAGGCAGAACAATTGACATGATTTTTCGCTTTCAAACTGTATTACTTTTCCCAGTTTTTAAAATTATTACCTTCGCTGTCGATTGCTTTGGCTGAGAATGATTTAAAGGACAAATTTCAATGTTACAAAATAGCTGGCTTTTGCCCGAGTTTCATATCTGCGCACTGTAGTGATTATTTCACGTTTGCGCATCAGTACGTCACGACCAGAATAATGCAAGAAACAGATCTAAGAAATCACAGTTTTTTAATTTATTTATTTTGTTCTCTGTTATTCGTAATCTGTACAGTAAATACAAATAATAGCTGAAAAATGACCAGGGGGTCGATGATTTAAGAGACTTCTTGAGGCGATATAAGTGAGTTAGTATGTAACCTAAAGTAATTATATGGATTTTGCGAAGTAAATTATGTTTCAACAAACAAGATAAGCATACTGTTGGTGAGAGAACAGCACAAATTCACCAAGTTACAAATAAATGTCTGTGCTGTTCTCAAATATCCCTCCAACATCGGAGATACAGAAAAATAAAATACAAGTAATATCAGTTTATTTTATTAAACCATTCTTCCTATTGCTGTCATTATTACATAAAGTCGTCTGACTAGACCAGGCGGTTGCCAAGGTAATCAGTGGTTAATCTTATGGAATAAAAGAGAACTTAAGAATCGTTAAGGGTGGGTAACTGTAATAGAAATTAATATTAAAAAAAAAAAAAAATTAAAAAGAAAAAAAAATTAAAAAAAAAAAATTAAATAATTAAATAAATAAATAAATAAAAAAAAAAAGAATGGAATCTAAAATTAGGAAATGTAATAATGAATACTGGATATCCCCAAATTTGTGCAAATGTTCTACCTTTTATTTTGGTATTATCATATTCATCATAAACAGATACTGGAAGCTAAAAATATTATTAAAATTAAATTTTACTATAAGACGTCTGATAATTGTTAGAAAAATCATTTCTTGAGGCACACATCCACATCCATGCATGCGTGTATAAATATGCGCATATTAAAACACATAAGCGTACAAATAACAACTTCAGATATATGTCGGAATATTTATTTAACAAATTAAGAAAAACACAATGAAACATTTAATACAAACAATATTTTGAAAACCTTATTTTCTTTTGGCACACAAAGAGCAACATTTTTTTCTTGTCCCCTTTTCTCATGAACGTTTATATCTTTCCCATCACTTTTTTCTTCTTTTTTTTTTCTTTGTTGCGCGTGCGTTTAATTTTTCAGAGCTGCTTAATAGCGCTCTTTCCCATCCATGTCCCAAGAAGAAAGACGGAAATAGCCGAAGTTTCCACTCTACAAGAGTTACTTTCCGGATTTTGGGTGTCTATGCCCATAATGCTGTATGGGTAATCAAACATTTCTTCCATATTTGGAATCCTTTGAAGAATGTGTAACGAAGGCAGAACAATTGACATGATTTTTCGCTTTCAAACTGTATTACTTTTCCCAGTTTTTAAAATTATTACCTTCGCTGTCGATTGCTTTGGCTGAGAATGATTTAAAGGACAAATTTCAATGTTACAAAATAGCTGACTTTTGCCCGAGTTTCATATCTGCGCACTGTAGTGATTATTTCACGTTTGCGCATCAGTACGTCACGACCAGAATAATGCAAGAAACAGATCTAAGAAATCACAGTTTTTTAATTTATTTTATTTGTTCTCTGTTATTCGTAATCTGTACAGTAAATACAAATAATAGCTGAAAAATGACCAGGGGTCGATGATTTAAGAGACTTCTTGAGGCGATATAAGTGAGTTAGTATGTAACCTAAAGTAATTATATGGATTTTGCGAAGTAAATTATGTTTCAACAAACAAGATAAGCATACTGTTGGTGAGAGAACAGCACAAATTCACCAAGTTACAAATAAATGTCTGTGCTGTTCTCAAATATCCGTCCAATATCGGAGATACAGAAAAATAAAATACAAGTAATATCAGTTTATTTTATTAAACCATTCTTCCTATTGCTGTCATTATTACATAAAGTCGTCTGACTAGACCAGGCGGTTGCCAAGGTAATCAGTGGTTAATCTTATGGAATAAAAAGAGAACTTAAGAATCGTTAAGGGTGGGTAACTGTAATAGAAATTAATATTAAAAAAAAAAAAATTAAAAAAAAAAAAAATTAAAAAAAAAAAATTAAATAATTAAATAAATAAATAAATAAAAGAAAAAAAAATGGAATCTAAAATTAGGAAATGTAATAATGAATACTGGATATCCCCAAATTTGTGCAAATGTTCTACCTTTTATTTTGGTATTATCATATTCATCATAAACAGATACTGGAAGCTAAAAATATTATTAAAATTAAATTTTACTATAAGACGTCTGATAATTGTTAGAAAAATCATTTCTTGAGGCACACATCCACATCCATGCATGCGTGTATAAATATGCGCATATTAAAACACATAAGCGTACAAATAACAACTTCAGATATATGTCGGAATATTTATTTAACAAATTAAGAAAAACACAATGAAACATTTAATACAAACAATATTTTGAAAACCTTATTTTCTTTTGGCACACAAAGGCAACATTTTTTTTCTTATCCCCTTTTCTCATGAACGTTTATATGTTTCCCGTCACTTTTTCTTCTTCTTTCTTTTCTTTGTTGCGTGTGCGTTTAATTTTTCAGAGCTGCTTAATAGCGCTCTTTCCCATCCATGTCCCAAGAAGAAAGACGGAAATAGCCGAAGTTTCCACTCTACAAGAGTTACTTTCCGGATTTTGGGTGTCTATGCCCATAATGCTGTATGGGTAATCATACATTTCTTCCATATTTGGAATCCTTTGAAGAATGTGTAACGAAGGCAGAACAATTGACATGATTTTTCGCTTTCAAACTGTATTACTTTTCCCAGTTTTTAAAATTATTACCTTCGCTGTCGATTGCTTTGGCTGAGAATGATTTAAAGGACAAATTTCAATGTTACAAAATAGCTGACTTTTGCCCGAGTTTCATATCTGCGCACTGTAGTGATTATTTCACGTTTGCGCATCAGTACGTCACGACCAGAATAATGCAAGAAACAGATCTAAGAAATCACAGTTTTTAATTTATTTATTTTGTTCTCTGTTATTCGTAATCTGTACAGTAAATACAAATAATAGCTTAAAAAATGACCAGGGGTCGATGATTTAAGAGACTTCTTGAGGCGATATAAGTGAGTTAGTATGTAACCTAAAGTAATTATATGGATTTTGCGAAGTAAATTATGTTTCAACAAACAAGATAAGCATACTGTTGGTGAGAGAACAGCACAAATTCAGCAAGTTACAAATAAATGTCTGTGCTGTTCTCAAATATCCCTCCAACATCGGAGATATAGAAAAATAAAATACAAGTAATATCAGTTTATTTTATTAAACCATTCTTCCTATTGCTGTCATTATTACATAAAGTCGTCTGACTAGACCAGGCGGTTGCCAAGGTAATCAGTGGTTAATCTTATGGAATAAAAGAGAACTTAAGAATCGTTAAGGGTGGGTAACTGTAATAGAAATTAATATTAAAAAAAAAAATTAAAAAGAAAATAAAATTAAAAAAAAAAATTAAATAATTAAATAAATAAATAAATAAAAGAAAAAGAATGGAATCTAAAATTAGGAAATGTAATAATGAATACTGGATATCCCCAAATTTGTGCAAATGTTCTACCTTTTATTTTGGTATTATCATATTCATCATAAACAGATACTGGAAGCTAAAAATATTATTAAAATTAAATTTTACTATAAGACGTCTGATAATTGTTAGAAAAATCATTTCTTGAGGCACACATCCACATCCATGCATGCGTGTATAAATATGCGCATATTAAAACACATAAGCGTACAAATAACAACTTCAGATATATGTCGGAATATTTATTTAACAAATTAAGAAAAACACAATGAAACATTTAATACAAACAATATTTTGAAAACCTTATTTTCTTTTGGCACACAAAGAGCAACATTTTTTTCTTGTCCCCTTTTCTCATGAACGTTTATATCTTTCCCATCACTTTTTTTTTTTTTTTTTTTTTCTTTGTTTCGCGTGCGTTTAATTTTTCAGAGCTGCTTAATAGCGCTCTTTCCCATCCATGTCCCAAGAAGAAAGACGGAAATAGCCGAAGTTTCCACTCTACAAGAGTTACTTTCCGGATTTTGGGTGTCTATGCCCATAATGCTGTATGGGTAATCAAACATTTCTTCCATATTTGGAATCCTCTGAAGAATGTGTAACGAAGGCAGAACAATTGACATGATTTTTCGCTTTCAAACTGTATTACTTTTCCCAGTTTTTAAAATTATTACCTTCGCTGTCGATTGCTTTGGCTGAGAATGATTTAAAGGACAAATTTCAATGTTACAAAATAGCTGACTTTTGCCCGAGTTTCATATCTGCGCACTGTAGTGATTATTTCACGTTTGCGCATCAGTACGTCACGACCAGAATAATGCAAGAAACAGATCTAAGAAATCACAGTTTTTTAATTTATTTATTTTGTTCTCTGTTATTCGTAATCTGTACAGTAAATACAAATAATAGCTGAAAAATGACCAGGGGGTCGATGATTTAAGAGACTTCTTGAGACGATATAAGTGAGTTAGTATGTAACCTAAAGTAATTATGTGGATTTTGCGAAGTAAATTATGTTTCAACAAACAAGATAAGCATACTGTTGGTGAGAGAACAGCACAAATTCAGCAAGTTACAAATAAATGTCTGTGCTGTTCTCAAATATCCCTCCAACATCAGAGATACAGAAAAATAAAATACAAGTAATATCAGTTTATTTTATTAAACCATTCTTCCTATTGCTGTCATTATTACATAAAGTCGTCTGACTAGACCAGGCGGTTGCCAAGGCAATCTGTGGTTAATCTCATGGAGTAAAAGAGAACTTAAGAATCGTTTAGGGTGGGTAACTGAAATAGAAATTAATATTCAATAATAAAAAATTAAAAAATATAAAAAAAGAATGGAATCTAAAATTAGGAAATGAAATAATGAACACCGGATAACCCCAAATTTGTGCAAATGTCCTATCATTTTATTTTGGTATTCCCCAGTACGTATAAAGTTGAAGCTTAATGTAATTATGTAGCAAAACATGTTGAAATTTGTTAGGAAGAAGAGACTTACAAATATAAAAGCTTACAAATTATCTGCGAAATGTATATTAAAAACAACCAAATACGGTACTCTTCACAAAAAAAAAAAAATTATTATTATTATTATTATTATTATTATTATTATTATTAATTTAAATACAGTTTATGCAATAACGTAATCATTATTATTAAAAAAATTTAATAAAAACATTTTCGTTTCCCAATTTGTTCTTATTGTCGAGGAGATCTATCTTATAAAGAAACTTTCAATAGCTAGTCATGTTGCTGTCCTAAGAACAATAGGAGTCACATATATTTATCACAACTGCTTTCGTAATAAAACAAATACAAATACAAGGACGTAATCATGGATATATTAATCCACAATAGGGGGAGAAGAGAGACAGTTTGAGAGAGGACGAAGGTGAACACAGAATATTCACTTTTAGTGTTACAATATCGACAGTGGTCATCGAACTACAAAATGAAAATAGTGTAGGTGTGTATAAATATTCATTTCTTGAGGCTGACACCCATATCCATGCATATATATATATATATATATATATATATATATATATGTATGCGCATATCAAAACACATAAGCGTACAAATAACAACTTCAGAATATTTATTTAACAAATTAAAAATAAAAGAACACTGAACAAAACATTTAATACAAACAATATTTTGAAAACCTTATTTTCTTTTGGCATGTAAATGGCAACATTAATCTGTTACGCCCGTATTTCTCTACATTTTTATTTTATCTCTATATTTTTGTTTTTTTTATTATTTATTTATTATTATTTTTTTTTTTTTTAACGAAAGTCCAAAGTTACTAATCAAAGTGAAAATGTTTTAAACTTTCTAAAGTTTGTCGAACTGTTGTAATCCACAATAAATCTTATTACTTCGGTTCTTTTTCTTTCTTCTTTTGCTTCTCATTTGTTATTTTTTAAATTTTATTTTGATGTCAAGCAACTGAGATGCAGAAAATGTTCAGAAACTGAGAGAAAATAAATTCTTCAAAATTAATATTAACATATATAAGGACGATCCTGATGAAAAAGGTCTAAACAGTAAATGGATTTTGTTCTTGTCTACTTTTCTCATAAACGTTTATTCCTTTCCCATCAATTTTTCTTCTTTTTTTTTTTTTCTTGTTGCGTGTGCGTTTGATTTTTCAGAGCTGCTTAATAGCACTCTTCCCCATCCAGGTCCCAAGAAGAAAGACGGAAATAGCCGAAGTTTCCACTCTACAAGCGTTAGTTATCCGGTTTTGGGTGTCTATGCCCATAATGCTGTATGGGGTAATCATCAATTTCTTCCATGCTTGGAATCATTAGAAGAATTTGTAACGAAAGCAGAACAATTGACATGATTTTTCACTTTCAAACTGTATCACTTTTCCCAATTTCAAAAATTATTACCTTCGCTGTCGATTGCTTTGGCTGAGAATGATGTTAAGGACAAATTTCAATGTTACAAAGCAGCTGGCTTTTGCTCGAATTTCATATCTGCGATTAGTGATTATTTCACGTTTGCGCATCAGTACGTCACGACCAGAATAATGCACAAAATAGATCTGTCTAAGAAATCACAGTTTTGTATTATTATTATTATTTTTTTTTGTCATTATTATTGTTTGTTATTTGTAATCTGTATAGTACATAAAATAGTGTCAGTTTATTTTATCAAGCCATTCTTCTTGTTGCTATCATCATTACATAAAGTCGTCTGACTAGACCGTGTGGTTACCAAGGTAGTCTGTTTAATAATCTCATGGATTAAAAGAGAACTTAAGAATCGTTAAGTGTGGGTCATTGAAATAGAAATTAATATTCAATAATAAATAATTTAAAAAAATAAAAAAGAAAAAAAAATAAAAAATAAAAATTAAGAAAAAGAATGGAATCTAAAATTAGGAAATGAAATAATGAATACTGGACATCCCAAAATTTGTGCAAATGTCATATTTTTAATTTTGGTATTCCCCAGTACGTATAAGGTTCCAGTTTAATCTAATTATGCAGCAACACATGTTGAGTTTGTAAGCAAGAGGAGATATAAGATAAAATCTTACAAATCATCCGCTCAGTGTAAACGGTATTTTAAAAACAACATACCGCACTCTTCACAATAAAACTATATATTATTATTATTATTATTATTATTAAAGTACAGTTTATGCAATAACATAATCATTATTTTTAAAAATATTGAATAAAAATATTTTCATTGGACACCTAACCAACTGTTTGTTATTATCGAAGATATCTGATAAAAAAAAAAAAAAAAAAAAACTTTCAATAGCTAGTCAGGTTAGCTGTCCTAAAAAAAAAAAAAATGAAAAGGAGACTTCACATATATTTATCACAACTGCTTTCGTAATAAAACAAATACAAATACAAGGACGTAATCATGGATATATTAATCCACAATAGGGGTAGAAGAGAGACAGATTGAGAGAGGACGAAGGTGAACACAGAATATTCAATTTTAGTGTTACAATATCGTCAGTGGTCATCGAACTACAAGATGAAAATAATGTAGGTGTGTATTAAAAATGGTCGTCGAATCTTTAGGATATGAAATAATAATTGTAGGTCTTTACATTAATAGCTGCTGGAATAAAGATGGCTCTTATGGCAAACACTGAAACTGTGTCCCTATCAATTTTCTAAATTACGCTACAACAGCAGAAAACTGCTGCATTAATATCAGTAAAAATGAAAATAGTCTGAACAAAATGTTAGAATAAAAATGTAATTTAGAAATATTTCTATGTGTAGTCCTCCAGATCTTGTAGTTGTCATGGATACAGATAATGCTGCGGAAATTTCTGTGTGAATCGTAATCTGTTCCATACGGTTGTAAATCTTATTAACGGTATCAAATTTATATACGTACATATAAAATAATTATTATTATTTCAGCAGTATTTTACTTTTTACGAGTACATAAGGAAAATATCGAGGTTTTGTTTCTCAAAGGAATATCTATTACATTTGGACGACAAAGTCCCTTAACACAAGGCCATTATGTAGCTTCTTTAATCGGGCACTGCGCAAATTACCATGTAAGTTCGAGTGATCGTTTTGTGGTGACGTAAGTCCATACTGATGACGCGATGAGCCTCTTTTTCATTTAACTACCCTGAGATGAAGATTCAGGAAATACTTCTATGTGTAGTGCTCCAGATTTTGTAATTGTCATGGATACAGATGCTGCGGAAATTTCTATTTTGAATCGTAATCTATTCCATACAGTTGTAATCTTGTTAAAGGTATTCAGTTTATATACGTACACATAAAATATAATACAAATAATTTCAGCAATATTTTACTTTTTACGAGTAGACGAGGTGAAAATCGAGGTTTTGTTTCTCATTACATTTGGACGACAAAGTCCCTTAACACAAGGCCATTATGTAGCTTCTTTAATCGGGCACTGCGCAAATTACCATGTAAGTACGAATGATCGTTTTGTGGTGACGTAAGTCCATATTGATGACGCGATGAACCCTCTTTTTCATTTAATAACCCTAAGATGAAGATTCAGCGCAGAATTTCTTTGGGTTTCGCCATTCTGAAGCGAAGATATTCAGAATATCAGCATAATCTTATTTATGTTATTTGTCATTTTAAATAATATTCCTTAAAAATAAATAAGAATATTTTCATTATATGTTTTGCTCATATTACAAAAAATAAATAATAAACAAATAAATAAATAAATAAATAAATAAATAATAATAATAATAATAAAATAAATAAATAAAAATGTTTTTAAAATATTAATAAAAATAAATAAAATTATAGAAACAAATAGAAATAGGAAAAAATAAAAAATGTCTAGTGTTTAATTAATAATAATTGTGTGTTGTTCGTTTCGTTGTTAAAAAATAAATAAATAAATAATAATTTTCAAAAACAATGTTGAATAGATTTCAAAGAACAGATACCAGTTTTAGATAATTATTAACTAACAAATGTTTCTTAAATACATCTGTAGTGGTCTTTTCCATCTCCTATTCAATATCTTTATTTCAAGTCACATACACTATTCCACACAGACGTAGCTTTGGAAATAACAGAATTATCATTCATAATTTAATATAATATATGAAGGATTGTGTCATCGATATTATTTAGCTAGATTTTCATTTTAAACGAGTGCGGATCTTTTAACCTAGAAAATAAGGGGACGTCACCCAGTCGGAATATCACTCAAAACGCGTTACTATTATTCTTGGCGTTAAGTATAATATTTTGCCTTCATTGTCTGTTTTCGATTAACCTAACCTCTAAACCAGATCGATAGAAAGGTCAGAAGTATCCATGTTTTATTCTTCAGGCCAGGCTAAATTTATCTGCTGATTTACAGATCCTCCGAGGGTAAAAATTATGAAATAAAATATAAATGTAAAAATGTTTTTGAGGCTTACATCTATTGAAACCCCATCGAAAAACTTAGGGTCGAAGTATAAAAAAAAAAAAAAAAAAAAAAAAATTAATAATAATAATAAGTTAACAACAACATCAACAACAATAAATAAATAAATAAATAAATAATTAAATAATATAAGAAAAAAAAAAATAATAATAAAAAAAAGTGTGATGTCGAGCTTTCATTCTTACTTTGTGTAAACCAATAGTGATACTGAAATGAAGTCGTTAAATTGCATGCTATTCATAAACATGGCAGTGCCAACGATATCGATTCTGTTTTAACATTTTATATTTATATTTTGCCTCCTTGTCTTCCATTTTCATCCAAAGAGCTGAAAAGAGCTGCAAAACAATTTGTATAAACAGGAATTATATCTGTATTTAAAACTGCACCACATATTCTTTATTTTAACTGACGATATCCCTAAACGAACATGTGTCCAGTTTTCATTCTCGAATTCAAGAAGTCTTGCTATATCCACATCGGGTGTCGATTGAAAAAGAAGAAATCTTGAAACGATTTTCAGTTATTTTTACTCTGCACAAATAAAACGTTGAAGTGTTGCCTGTTTAGCATTTAAAGTTAGAACTGTATTAGGTTTTTAGGCACTCCAGTTATTATATGATTTATCTCGACATTCTTTTAAGTAACTATATGTTTCGCTTTCCAAAGGAGTCTCTTGCTCGAAAATAGTCAAAAGATTTTATCGACTTTTTTCATCATGGTTTTCTTCCAGACAATGCGGACCATAAATACAGGCACTTTGGAGTACCTACATAAAATGAAAGTTTGAAAAACAAACGAAATTATAATAATAATAATAATAATAATAATAATTTAATTTAAAGAACATTAAAGTTTACAGGGAACAAATGGCGTTTTAAGTAGATTGCTAAATACAATGATTTCACACACTCGAATATCCCATTTAGCAAAAAAAAAAAAAAAAAAAATAATAAAAAAGAAAAAAACGATTATAATACCAGTCATAATCTATATAGATTATACTGGATTGCGACATTAGATAAGTATTTAGGTTGGCACCTATTTTACAACTGTACGTAATTTTTAACCAATGAAAATGATGTGACGTCACACTATTGCGAAATCGTCCCACTAAAATTGCTGCATTTTCACTGACGTACCACTTTCAGTAAATACAATCGAACAAGAAACATACTAAAAAGAAGTGAGAATTTTCAATGAGTAGATCTGAAATTAATTACAGTTACCACGAGTCCTCTTACTCCGATCGGTACTACGACCAAAAAAGAGTAAGGCAATCTCCACGTGGTAGCCCCGATTTCGAGAGAGGGAATAAACGGGACAGAAGAGGTCATGTGTCATACAAAAATAACAACCAATGGATATCAAATGGATATGACAGGTATGAAATGCGAATTTGGATTTATGATTATCCGTATACAGAATCGTAGATATATCTTAATAATGTTATTATTATTTTATTTCAAATTAATTTTCACACTGTATTTTTATTGTTGTTATAAAAGAAAGACTTCATCAAATTAAATTTAATATATAGTTGACGAAATTTAATCATTTCACGATAGTGGATGACTCAATGACGTGCCTGAAAATACTTTCTAAATTTATTTTGTTATTGTATCTATAAAAAATATCTACACGTTTTAACTATCCAGCCTTAGTATTATATTTAGGAAGGATGTGGATAATAGAATTATAATTTTTATTTAAAGTACCACTAAATTCAGTGATTGACATTTCCACTCCCAAGATAGTGACGTCACGTGCCAGAAATGGCGAACCCACATTGATAGACATTCGACGTACTTGCGGTGTATTCATCCGCGTTAGAGTTTAAAAACATGAATAAATAAACAGAACAAATCAAATTATTCCTACGTTGTATTCTAAAGTACAAGTATCAATATATCAATTCAGTTGAGATAGCTGAAATTAATTAAACGCAGCTTAAACTTAGCGATAAAATTGCGTAATCGTCAACTTTTCCGCTGAGTGATTAGGCTTGCTCCTTCCTTTTATCGCGGAGCGAAAGAGAAAGAACATGTCATATAATAGTGAAGAACATGGGTAAGCTTTTTTAAAGGCATTATATTGGAAACTTATGGTTGAAACTTAGATAATATAATAGTTAATGTATCATCTACAAAATAATTGATTACAAAATGTATTTTGGAGGTCGATTATGTTTGTAATTCCAATTATTATGTTGACAATTTGTCCGCCTCGGTCGAAAGATGGCGGTCTTTCGCGCACGTGTGTCATCCATGAACATATGTTTAATTCTTAATGTATTCAAGAAACGGGTCCACTGTTATTGTTTTTTATTTAATTTTCGAACCTTTAGTCAAGTACTCTGTAAGAAATATTTATATGAACTTTAAAATGAATTCTAAGAGTATATATTTTTAATACATAACATTTTTCTTTCGATTTTTTTTTTTTTTTTTTTTTTTTTTATTGAAATCGGAATAATACGTACGATAAGTATTAATTTCTCATCATTCGATTTTTTTTTTCCGTATAATATCTGACTAGATTAAACCAAACCCGTAAATTTCACAGCATTTTATTGGAACTATTTAAATACCACATTTTAAGTAATGAACAATAATGTAGCTTTTGCCGTGTTCAATATTGGTGATATTTGGCGTATTTATTGAAATCTTATTTTTATAGCATAATCCATATAAGAAATTGAATATTTGCCATAATTAATTTAAATTCTTTTTTAATATTTAATTCATTGCAGGTTAACAAACACAATGGTTATTTGTAATCGTCGAAGTCTTATTGCTCTTGTGCTTATTATTTCACATAATTAACTTTAACTTAACCAAAACAAAGTGTAAAGAAAAGCCTAAGCACATGGTCTTAGCCATTACACAGAGACTGTATATTTAACATGTAAAACTGAATTTTTTTAAAGATTATTTTGGTATGTATTCTGTGTAATCTGTCACTCTGTGGAGGTCTTTTCATTTTAAATTAGAAATGTTTTGTTCTTGATCGTAAATAAGTTGCTTAACATTTGGGATATAAAAATATTTAATGTTACTTTCAGGTCTCATACAAAGGGACAACCAGATCAGCAACCTGAAGACTACGTAGCAGAGACAGATGGCATCATTGAGGTATCAAATTGTTTTACAAATACATGTATACATAAGCATATTCCATTAAAATTCAACGTAAAAACTGCATGCAAGTGGTCGAATGTCAAGATCTGACTACATACATTCATAACTTTTGAGTTTTCTGTTCTTGTCTCGAATGGCGTATTATTTATCTAGCATTTAAAAAATGACAACTTAAAGTGCACATTTCTCGCTGTTGATAAAACTTTTTTTTTTTTAGCAAAATCTGATATTCTGAAATAAATCCCCTCAAGCAATACTATGTTCAGACATACTTTTCACAAAAATTATTGAGGCAGGTTTTGTTTTGATAGGAAATATATACTTTTGTTTATGGTCAGTTCTATATGTGCAGGATAAACTGGTAAATCCTAGTAAGTTAACAGGAGTACCTCTGTGTCTGCATTCATCTAAAGATTTTTAACCAATTTGTTGTAAATTGTGTATTCAAAATGTTTCTTTAACTAATGCCACAAAATGAAAAACAAAAAAATTTCTTGATTTAACGCTCCTTACACCACCTCAAGGAAGTAAATTATTTTCCTAGAATGAAGTTGACATTCATCCCAACTGATAAGGTTTTAAAACACATCTTAAGTTGTTTCTGTGTTGGTTTATTTTTCAGTTTTTGTATTACTTTTGTAGAAATATTAAAAAATTATTTTATTTGCAGAGCAACTGGGATTCTGTTTGTGACAACTTTGATTCTATGAACTTAAAAGAAGATCTCTTGAGAGGAATCTATGCTTATGGCTTTGAAAAACCGTCTGCTATTCAGCAAAGAGCAATTCTGCCTTGCATTGAAGGTGAGAAGAAAAATGTTTTTACTTGGATGCTTTAAATCAGTTCAGTGATCTTTTGTTGTTGTTCCTTTCATGTGGAAAATTAAAAAAGTTCAATACCTAATTAAAATAAGATCTTTTACAAAGTACAAGGTATCAGAGAAATTAGTTGCTAACATAAAATTGGTCATATAATCAATATATGTCAGTTTTTATTTTAAAAAGAAAATTGACTTTTTTTTTTTTTTTTTTTTTTTTTTACAAACTATTTAATGGGTTTAGGACAGGAGTTTTTTCACTTGTGGTTTGATGAATTTTATTTGCGTTGGTAGAACAATATCCAAAGCTGTTAGTAGCAAATACATTAATATTGTTGACCGAATTGGTGAATTGTTTAAATAAATTGTTTTCAGGCCGTGATGTTATTGCCCAGGCCCAGTCTGGAACGGGAAAGACGGCAACCTTTGCCATCTCCATTCTGCAACAAGTCGAATTGAAGAACATGAGATGTCAGGCTCTAGTCTTGGCTCCAACTCGCGAGTTGGCACAGCAGGTAATCTTTCAGATATTTTTTCTAGGAGTCTAAGCTGTAACAAAACTTCAGTCATTAATATGTGTTGATTAGTTATATCTAATAAGTAACTCAGTTTTCAACACAATTCTCTGCCGAGATTATGCCCATCCTTTCATGTTAATGTAGCAGGGCTCAAAATGGTTATTAACCTAGTTGCTCCATGTGACCAAAATTCCGTTTGAGTGACTGGGGTGTCCATAAAATTATGGTTTAGTCACCCCAAAAAATATTATTTGGGCAAGTTTATTATTTTTTTTGTTCTTTTCTGTAAGTTATAACACAAGAGCCACTGTTGATAATTTTATTGCAAATATTTATTTCACGTAAAAGGTTTGCTCGTAGTTCAATAAATTGGATGTATCAGTTTACCTTAATTTGCCAGCATCTATTTATAAGCATTCATTTTGTAGACAGGATATGATTCAGTTAACTGTAGTCTTGATATATAAAACCATGAGTCTCTCACTTAACCAGTATTGTAAATCTGGTCATGACCATTTGGATCATCACAGCCAAATACTGTTTTAACTTCTGTTTTCTGCTGTGTGGTGGTCCAATTCTTTTTTTTTTCTTTTTGAACTGATTTGTTTGTTTGGTTGGTTAAAAAGCAGTTGACAAAGAAGAATTTTAATATCACAAATGATCATGTATTTTCATTTATTTATTTATTTTTTTATTATTGTTATTATTATTATTATTATTTGGTTAACATCATTTAAAACATTCTTCTGTATAAGCACTTTCCGTACAATTTTCTTTTTCACAAAATAAAATAAAAAGAAAAAACGAAAAAGAAAATCAAACCCTGCCCTAGACTTTACTAAATAAAGAGAAGATGCTGTTTTGTCCAAACATGTTTATGAGAAATACGATCGGTCCAGATTTGCATAAATCATAAATCTCTGTGTTTGATCAGTGAATATATACTGACGTATTTTGTTTGATCAGTGAATGTATTGGTATTTGTATGTCTTAATATAAGTTACTTTTAGAAGCATGTTTTTTTTTTTATCATACTTCAAAAGTTATTGGTCAAACACATATATTCCTTCACTTAAAAGCTGAAATACAAATTTTTTTGTTTGGGCTATTGAATATTTAGTGGCCCAAATTGATTTTTTGGGGGGCTACTATACATTTCGGATGAGTTTCAATCCCTGTTAATATATTTTTATATCAATTATGGGGGGGGGTAAAATGCAAGTTCGAATTTTTTTTTTTTTAACAAATATTAAAGATGGATTTAAAATGATTAATTTCAATCTTTTCTGTGAATTTACAACTTGTTATAAGAATATTAAAATTTAGTTCATTTTATATTTTCAAACAGTGCTTAGTTTAAGTTATATATATATATATATAAATATAAACTATTTATGTTGGAAAATCATAAAAATAAAGTTATTATAACCTTCTAAAAAAGCACCATATGAGCTATTGATGTTTAACTGTGGTTGTCAGCAGAAGGAAAATAAAAAGAATTTCATGTGGGTGAGATGATAGTCACTTGATTATCATCTCAATTTGAGATTCCACACTTTTTCTTAATCTCCATCAAATACTGAGCAGATTGTTTTAACTGTTTACTCAGAATACTGGCTTTTCATTTGGCCAAGGACAAATTGAGAGTTCACAAATGATTTTATTTTTTATTACATAATTTTTTTTTAATTATTTTTTTTATTAAAAAGAAAAAAGAAGTATTAAAATTTCAATTCTAAATCGGGTCTTATATATGAACAACAACTGCTAATCTTGTTACATACTGTATTGCCTGGATACCGTCTAAATGAATATTCCTAAAATACTATGATCTCAAACAGTTTGCAATTAATATTCTTGTTGACAAGATAGTGTAGTCTGTTCAATTATTTTTAAAATTAAAATTGAATCATTGTTGCAAAATGCTGGATTTCATAATTTAAACCATCTTTAATAATTTTTAGTAATAGTGTGGTGTTGAAGATATTTTGTCAGACTTTATGAAAAGTAATTGATAACCCATTAAAAAGATAGAGTATCTCAAATTAAAAGATAAAAATGAAATAACACACAGAAGATGAACTGGATACTGAACTAATTATTTCTGCTGTCTGTAAAGGTTAACATAACAATTTTTATAATCCAATTGAAATTTGATAAATCTTCCATATTGAATATTTTTTTATTATTATTATTATTATTATTATTATTATTACATATTTTTTGTATTTGTTTATTTAGCAATGATGTATACACTCACTCTGTAATAGATATCTGATGGATACCATAACCTTAACAGATAAGAGATATATTGTGATAAAACAAGTTTTCAGTTCACATTTGTATAACTTAAAAAAGCAAATTTTCAATTCACACTTGCACTTTCCTTCTTGAAGTCCAAGTCTTCATTTAACACTAATATTGTCCTTGAAAGGCATTTTCAATTCACACTTGAAAATAACCCTTCTTAAAAAAGCTTTTTTTTTTTATTTCACACTAGCATTATCCTTCTAAAAAAGCACCATGTGAACTATTGATGTTTAACTGTGGTTGTCAACAGAAGGAAAATAAAAAGAATTTCATGTGGGTGAGATGATAGTCACTTGATTATCATCTCAATTTGAGATTCTACACATTTGAAAGGCATTATTAATGATTAGTCAAGTAAAATATACTGTACTTTGTATGGTGTTGTATAGACATGTTGTTGTGGGTGTGGCCTGGATTAATTTATATAGGCGTTGATACTTGTACATGTCTGATGCATAAAGACTGCTTGTTACCTATCAAGTAACTTGAAACAGGATATGTAGCTTAAAATAATATTTAGGTCAAATGTAAATCCTGCATGTTATCTAATATATCAGTGAACACCATTTTATAAACAAGAACTTTACTATTTAGAAATAAAAAAATTAATTTAATTTAATTTTTTTTTTAAACTCCTTTCAGTAGATTGTTTATATAGCCCAGTAGGATAGATATCATGACTAGAATATTGTCTATAAAAATAAATATACATTAATAACTGTTTTAATTTGTATAATTACAGGTGAACCTGTTTTTGCAGTTTGTTTATACACTGTCCCTGTAGAGTTCCTTTCATTTTTTTTTTGATAATGTTTATATAGAATTGTTAAATGCACTTAGTCTGATTCTTTTAAATTTTAGAAATGAATGATTACAAAATGTTCTCCATGTTTTAATAATATAGTTATGTCCCTTATCCACTGTGACCTTTTTAAACTGATTTTAAAATATGTAGGCTTCTGTACATGTAAATACAATTTTCCATTTTAAAATGAGGCCAGCTTTGAGAAATTTCATTTTGTTTTTGTCTCCATTATAAAACAAACATAATTTAAAACAGTGTTTTTAATAATGTTGTTTGAAAAGTTTACATAGCTTACTGATTTTTTTTTTTTTTTTTACACTTCAAAACTTGTGAACTTGCTGTTTGTTGTCCCCAGACAGGAGAATTATAAAAAGTTTGCATGATGGCTGTCTTTTCTATCATTATCTGTTTGAGTCAGAATCAGATCTGTTACGTGTGAGAATTCATTTTCTTTCAGATAATCTTTAAATGCCATTAACAAGTAATGTGTCTTCAAAAACATGAATTGAATTACAATTTTTTCACATAGTTTATATATATATATATATATTTATTTTTTTATTTTTTTACTTGCAGATTCAGAAAGTGGTCCTTGCTCTAGGTGATTACCTAGGATCACAGTGTCATGCCTGCATTGGTGGAACAAATGTGCGTGATGACATCAAGAAACTGGAGAGTGGTGTGCATGTTGTTGTTGGTACTCCAGGACGGGTCCATGATATGATCAACAGGAAGGCACTAGGTAGGTCAGTGGGTAATAATAATTTTGTGAATGTGTGCATCTTGTTCAAGAATATATTGGGGTAATGAATTTTCTTATGTATTGTGTTAAAGAATGTAATTTTTTTTCATATATTGGGTATTTGGGGTTTTAGGAAGTTTTTTTTTTTCTCTAGGGATGTTGCAATGTATTTCATTAAGATCTGACATTTTCCATGTTATTGGTACTCCATAATGGTGTATGTTTATTTTGTAAGAAGTTTCAAAATGTGTGGATTCTTTTTTTTTTTTTTGTGGAAATAATTCATGCATTTGGAATTTTAAGCATTTTTTCTTTGGGAGGTTGGTTTAATACATTTCCTGATACTGACTTCAATTTTTTTTGGCATTAAATTTATTGTGCCACAAAAATTAATTTCTGATATCTACATTACTGAGGTAAGAATTGTTGTCTACCATCAGAACGTTTAACTGCAGTACAAGTAGTTGTTTGATGAAAACATGATAAGGGAAATGTTGTAACTTAATAGCGTGCTAAAATCATCTTTCTTTGATGTAAAACTTCTAAAAAGCACCAGATAAATCATCCATGTTTGTAATTGGTCGTCAACGGAAGCAAATTAAACCTGCATTTCATTTGGGTGAGTTGGCCATCTTTTGATAGTCATCTCAAGTTGAAATGCTACACTAAAAATAGTTTCAGACATCTCATTTCATTTTGGTTTGTTCTGTTTTTATTTTGAGAAAATAACGAAGCTTTTTGCTTATTAATCTTTACTTCTCACCACCTAGACTAAGGCAACACCCAGTCATAACTCACATTTTTACTTTTTGGTTGGAATTTTATAAGATTCTGTTTGACTATTATTTCGAATAGTAATATATGTACATTTGTGGTTGAAATTTGCCTGATGAAATTATTATGTATAAAAATGAAAAGTTGGGAGCCACTGGTAGAAATCCAAGGAAACTTGTAACATTAAAGGCTTAGACAGTGTGATAAATAAAAATAAAAAAAAAAAAACTCTGCCAAAACAACCTTGAAACAATTAAAAAAAAATTAAAAAAATTAAACGATACGCGGCCATTATGGAGAATTGATGGAACACTGCTGCCAGACTAAAGAGATTTCTTGTAACTCAAAATGTTTCCTGATGGTTGAAATGAAATAAAAATTACGCTAAAGAGATTTGTTGTAACTCAAAATGTTTCCTGATGGTTGAAATGAAATAAAAATTACACTAAAGATTTGTTGTAACTCAAAATGTATTGTGATGGTTCAAATGAAATTGTTGCAGCAGTCACAAATGTTCTTATTTCGACGAGACACTTCTAAAACGCACCAGATATAAACCATCATCCATGTTTGTAATTGGTCGTTATAATAAACAGAAGAAAATTAAACACTGCATTTCATTTGGGTGAGTTGGCCGTCTTTTGATAGTCATCTCAATTTGAAATGCTACACCTAAAAATAACTACAAATGTTCGTAGGTAAAAAAACAAACAACAACAACATTCTAACTACCTGCCACTATCTTAAACAACGTGTGTGTTTTATTATTTCCACAGACACTGCAGACATCAACATGTTTGTCCTGGACGAGGCTGACGAGATGCTGTCTCGAGGATTCAAAGATCAAATTTACGACGTCTTCAGACACATGAAGGCAGACATCCAGGTGATATTGTTATCAGCCACAATGCCTAACGACGTTTTAGAAGTCACACAGCGCTTCATGCGTGACCCGGTGCGAATTCTGGTCAAGAAGGATGAACTGACCCTGGAAGGTATTCGTCAGTTCTACATACAAGTGGAACGAGAGGTTTGTACATTTTGTGTAGTTTTTTTTTTTGTCTCCCTCAACAGCTTTATCATCCTTTATTGTAGAATCTTCTGGGACTGAATAAATAATCTACTATAGTTTTATTTGTGGGAAATATTTTTTTTTTACATAGAAATAAATATTCTTTTAAATATAGTGAAGTTTTAATTTCCAGCGGAAGCCATTTTCTTCACACTGTCATGCATTGCATATACCCAGAGTTTTGTCATGATAGCTTGGCCACATTCATATAATAATTCATTTTCTAAGCCTACCATTCAACAGAACATCGAGTTGCAGAATGTAAAGTGCTTATCTAATTTGAATTATTGAACCACGTTACTGATACATCTCTGAAATATGGCACTTTGACGTTCTCCTTGCAGAAAAATGTCCTTAGTTCAAAAACCAAGCTGTTGCAAAGAAAACACATAGCTTATGAAAGATGGCACAAAACTAGTAAGCAAAGTGACATTGAATACAAGCTGCTTGGTCAAAGCCCTTGTCTGTTTTTACTTTGGCATCTTCAATAGGGGAACCTTTATGTTCCAGGCAGGCAGTCAGATATTTTTAAATGGAAAATTTGTGATGGCATACTTATTGCTGAATAACTTACAGAGTGTTCGACGTTCACAAGCAAGACTAGGTTATAAATAATAAGATCTAAGCATGTTTTCTCTTATTTTTGTGTTTTTCTCATTTTCTGTTTATCATTCTGCATGCGACACTGAAATGAAAATTTCTCTGGATCTTTTCTATTCAGTTCCAGTGAAACTTGCAGCATTTTTACCTTAATATCTTGTTGACATTAAAGAGATTTTGGTGATACTTTTAATAGTTTTTCACTTTATAAAAGTTTGATTGCTTAAAAGAACACCAAATTTGACTAATTAATTTTTTATTTTTTATTTTTTTGAAACACAAGCCACAAAACTCCCCAACTGATATTTTTTGTTGCTGAAAAATCAGTCCATAAAAACCTAATATTCAGACTGATTATATTGGTTTCCACGGCAATAGATTAAAAACATTCAAATGTATTTCCTCTAGTATTTTCAGAAATTAACAGAGTGAACAACTCACATTGGTTTCCTCGTGACTAGTTTTACAAAAAATTCAACTGGCAAGCAATCAAAATATCGGACCTAGAAGACAAAATGACTTCAGTTTTCCTTCATGTCATTACACATATTGAAAGTAATACTCTGAAATAGATTGCTAACATAAATAAAAACTGCTCTTTACCATATTAAAACATATTTATGGACATCTCTCAGTTTTTTTTTGTGTGTCTATCAGGTATATAGAGGAAGCCTGTCAGACAGTCTGACAAAGTATCCTATTTAAAACAGAATGTATTGACAAACTGAAAATAGTTTCTAACAAATAGGTAACAACATGACTTTGTGTAGTGCATCAGTATGACAAATGACCATGTTTTGCAAACGAAATTTGGCTTGTGAAAAGAGAGAAATAAAAAAAATGATCTGAACTGTGCATACCGCTTTTTAATAAAGGGGAAACTTGGCCAAAAATTAGCTTTTTTTTAAAATAGTGTTTGACATGACCATTTGGAAAATGCATGTATTCAGATAAATGTTTCAGGTTTTCTTTTTGCTAATGGAAGTACACAAAAAACCAGATAATAATGCAAAACATCATCTCTGTAGTCATTTTTTATTTGTTTTTTTTTGTACAGATGCATAACAACTTCCAGACATTACAAATTTGGAACAAATACATTTAGAAACACATTACAAAAAGACCAAAAATACTGGAATTTTTGTTTTCTTTTTCGTATAACCTTAATATATAAATACACAACATATACACACACATATATTTTTTGATGTATGTAAATAAAAACTAATATTTCACACCGAAATTGCCTCTGAACAAGAACAGGTGATTTTTTAGCAAAGTACAATTCAGCAATTTTGGTCTGCTCGTGGACTGAAAACTGTTCTTCAACATCCATCTTGCCATCAGATAAAACTTACAGCTACACTCTACCATTCACCTGAAAATGGAAATAAAATAATAATTTCTCTGGAAAATAAGTCTTTAAAACTGCACTGCTTTTTGTTGGACCACCCTGTATATACATTATAAAAACCCCAAAATAAAAATAACCATTTGTCATCAAAAAAAAAAAAAAAAAAAAAAAACTGGTAGTAGTGTTTCATGGTAACATGTGGATTGTTTCCATCAAGAGTCAGTTCTGTAACAATGAAAACAAAATTTTATTTTTATTTTTTTTCTCATCCTTAATAAACGATACGTTGGTCTGTTTCAGGAGTGGAAGCTGGACACCTTGTGCGATTTGTACGAGACGCTGACCATTACTCAGGCCGTCATCTTCTGTAACACAAGGAGGAAGGTGGACTGGCTTACAGAGAAAATGACTGCTCGAGATTTCACAGTCTCTGCCATGGTGGGTATATTTAACATTAACACACACCTGTTAGGTTTACCAGTAACGTACTAAGTGATTTTTAAATTGTATAAACTTTATTTCACTGTTCAGAAATGAAAATTGTACCCTTTCACCTTGAAAGGTTTTAAGATTTCAGATTTTTGTTACAAATATATTTTAAAAAAACAATGTTTCTAACATGTTTATTTTTTACTTATGTGATAACTAGCATGCATTTTAAATTATAATTGATGCATGTGGTGAGTATTTTTGAAATGTCAGTTTATAATAGCTGCAGGTGTTTGTTACAAATTGCAAAAAACATTGGCTTTGATAACTGTTTAATTAAATTTTAAAAAAATTTAAATTAGCCTTGCTGTCTGTTTTACGTCAAAGATGACTAAATTAGCTGTCCATCTGCTTGTTCTACATAGAGTATTTTTTTTTTTATTTTTTTATATTGTTACTATACTGAAACTTCTTGATACCAGTGCAAAAAAAGTTACATTTTCAAACTGAATTCATGATGATTCTTTTTTTGTTGTTGTAGAAAGAAATCTAACTGTAGTATGTACATTTGTTAACTATCACGTTAAAATTAACACCTCACTTGGGGTTATTTTTGGTCTATGTGTGAAAAATGAACAAAAAGAACAGGCTAATTCTATATATATATATATATATATATATATTACAGAGAATATAAAAAAATTTAACTTGACATTTTCCAGCATGGTGATATGGATCAGAAAGAGCGTGACCTTATCATGAGAGAATTCCGGTCGGGATCAAGTCGTGTACTTATCACTACAGATTTACTAGCCAGAGGCATTGATGTTCAGCAGGTCTCTCTTGTCATTAACTATGACCTGCCTGCCAATCGGGAGAACTACATTCACAGGTTAGTCTCATTCAGTGTTAAGTAGAAAAGTTTTATAACGAGAATTTCATTCGTAAGTTGATATATTTTACACTGTTAAATAAATCTAGCAAAAAAATGACATGTGATTGATAGTGCTTTTAAAGTTAAAACGACAACAATGTCATGTTGGTTAGTTCTGTAGACTTGAAGATGGTAGAATTAGGTTAATATTTTGTCGACTGAAATAAAAATGGTTAAAAGCAGTCTATTTTACCTATTGAATGGAACTGGTATATTTATAAAGAGAATTGTTTTCATAGGTTATCACTATTAAATACTGGATTACATACTGAAATTGATAAATATATTTCGTACAGTTTTAAATGTTTGATTTACATAACTATTAATATTTTTGTGTTTATAAATTATATTCAATAGAGATAAGATTTCTTTCTTTCTTTTTATGATTAATTGAAAATAAATGCAGAATATACAGAACAAAATTATTGTTTGGGAAGAGAATTGATTTACAGATTGCAAAACTCTTAATCCTTTTTTAACAGCTTTGGTTTTTATTTGGGTTTTTTTTTTGTAGCTGTTGATTTATGATTCTGATTATATCTATGAATTGTTACTGTAGATTTACATTTATATTTTAAATATTTCCTTTTCGGTTTTTGGAGAACATTTGAAACATTTTTGTGCATAAAATCTATTTTCCTTGTAACAGGTTTATTTTATGTTTTGATAAATATGCGACAAACAAACATAAGCAAATTTTACTATTTTTAAATGTGTTTGTTTTTTACATTGCAAAACGAAAAATTAATGATTATGACGTACAGTGTATATTTTTTGTAATCATTTAATCATTTGATTACCTCTTGCTATATAATGACCAAAATAATCGTTTAGTTTTGTGATTAAAACCTTGACAATTTTATTTAATTTTTTTTAACTAAATTATTTAATTTTGAGTAAAACGTAGCATGTGTATGTTCATTAAAACAGAATTGGAAGAGGCGGCAGATTTGGACGAAAGGGGGTTGCCATCAACTTTGTGACCACTGAAGACACTCGTACCCTCCGAGATATTGAACAGTTTTACAATACGCGTATCGAAGAAATGCCTATGAACGTGGCCGATCTTATTTAACTTAAACTATACATAGGAGAATTGTGTCGGTTATTAAACTACTAATTTGATGATGGAATTCTGGTGGAAATGTTTATTGTCCTTTGTAAAACGTGACTGCATCGGTCAATTGGTTCTTTTTTCTGTAAACGTAAAATTCTCTCAATATCATGAATAAGAAATTGATCAGTTTATGAACTTTATTATATAAAATGCTGTTGAGAGAAGAAATGTATATGTCTGTAATTATTGTATGAATAGTTTTTCTTTCTTTTTTTTTTTTTTCTTTCTTGGCAATCGATGTATCATTTACTTTTAAAATAAAGAAAATGATCTAACAATTTTTTCATTTGTCCATTGTGCATTTGTATTTAAAAAAAAAAAATTAAAAAAAAAATTAACAAAAAAAAAGCAAATTCTCATTTTAAAAGACGAATTGAAAAAAATTTGGTGTACAGATCATGGTTTTCATAAGTGTTGTTGCAATCTTATATATTATTTGTAAAATAGCAACTCGCTCCAAAGTGACCAACAAGTTGGTCATTTTCAAACTATTACATGAATGTTCTTGTGAAATAAATATACTAGATGTAATTAAAAATCTTTCAAACAAGCTGATGTTTTGTTATTTTTAATTTCGTTTTTCATTTCTGCAGACTGGAAATAAATAGTACTCTTACATTTTATTTAAAACATTATTGGTTGGTGTTTATTCCAGAATTCAAAGAAAATAGAATCCAAACATTTTAATTGCAGAAATTTCTTCTGAATATCCACTAAAAAGCGATGGTCCAGCCTTTAAGAACTTTTTATCTTCTGCTGTGCAAAATGTCATCTTTAACTGGGGCAGATTAGAGCAACTCACAATCTTTTTGTTTTATTTTTTTCTACTCATACATACAAACACCAATAAAACCAATAAAATAAAACATAAGTCAAAAGGTTTCATATAAATGTAATCTTTAATCTTTTTTTTTTTTTCAATTTTTTTTTTTTCAGTTTTTTTGTAAATAGATCATAGGAAAGGTTGAAAATGAGTAATTGAAAATACAGATTTTACAAATATGATTGTTTTATTTTATATATATATATATAAATTAAATAATATTAAAGCACTTTTCAACACAGGAATAAGCAACATTTTTCAAGTGCAGAAGCTATGCTGATAGCTTTGTTTAAAAAAAAAAAAAAAAAAAATTAAAATTGAATTAGTTGCTATGGTAATATACCTATACTTTGGTCTTTTGCTAAATTAAAGGGAGCTGATCTTAAATTTTGGCACCATAATTTAAAAAAAAAATATATATATATATATATATATATATATATTTTTTAATTCACACAAACACACATTTCCTCCAAAATATGTCAGCTTGCTTCGTTCAGTTTTATGTGAATTTGGAGGTTCATCAATAAATTTGAAGTCAAAACATTTATCATCTGAGGTATAAATGCTTACCTCTTATAAAATCTAAATTGTGAAGTCCCATACTTATGTTTAGTAAATCTAAATGTCTGAAGTCTAAATGTGTAAACTATATTGAAGAAACAATAAAACAAATAAAAATGTAGATAGATAAATAGTAATAATGTATAATAAAATGTTTCCAGCCAATTATTAAAAACAAAATTAATGTCTAGTTAGAAACATTTGGAGATAACCCTGCCCCTCAAACTGTCCTTTTGAGTACAATGCTTGCTACAAGAATGTGATTGTATGTTTGTACAATTTGGCAGTTTCATCATAAAGAATAGAAGTAAAATAATAATGAATCTCTATGCCTGAAATTGCACTTAAAATTAAAAATGCATGTAATGTTATATTTGTCAATGCTGATGGAATTATTTAAATGATTTTGCTTTAGAAATGGAAGTAACAGCTGACCGTTTGGCAGTTTTAATGGAATAATGGTGGTTTGAAAAATGGAAGTAAATTGGTTCAACAAGAAAAAAAAAAAAGAAAAAAAAAAAAAAAAAAAAAAAAAAAAATTGAAACACCCCCCTCATTATAATGAATATAAATAAATAAATAAATAAATTTGGATTATAAGCTGAGAGTAATATTTCAGTAAAAAAAACTTTTCACCATGTATATGAAAAATTATATATTTTGTGCAGAATAAAGAAAAACATTTAACTGACAAATCGACTATAGTGTGATGTTTTTTTGATAGCACACAAAAAGAAATAAACTAAAAATCTAAATATATATATATTTCTTAAACTTTAAGCTTATTAAGCCAGAATACTGAAGCTTAAGTTTCCATTTAAAATTTTTAAATAGTTAAATGTATGTTTCTGAACTAAAAAATAATAATAAAAGGTAAAAAGTTTTGGGAAAAAACAATAAAGGTAACAACTAGGGTGGGGAAAGATTTAAGAAGATGTAAGGTAAGGCACATATTTATTTTTAAAAAACCTAAAAAAAAAAAAAAAAAAAAAAACCTAACTAATAATAAAATTAAACCAAACACTAATAATAATAATAATAATAATAACATAATAAAATAGGGTTAAAAAATAAAATTCAAATTTTTTTTGGTAAAACCATTATATTGCCTTATATGACAGTATTTAATGGGACTGATTCTAGTTCATTTATTAAGGACAATGGGCCATTTCATAAATTGTTGCTATTGTTACCATCATTTAATGTTCTAGACTCTCTTATTGTACAAATTTAATGTTCCCACATATAATTTTGTATACATTCTGATATAATTTTAATATATTCTGTACCATGCTTTTGTGTTTTTGATATAAAATAAGTGTAAATTCTGATATAATTTTAATATAATATTCTTTATCATACTTTTGTTTCTGATGCAATGTTCTAGTATAATGTTCCACATCAAATTCCAATGTAACTTTATTATGATGTTCTCTTCTGTATGTTTGTTTATATTTCTGATATAAAACTTCTAGTACAACATAATTCTTTTACTATCTGAATGCAATGAATATGTGTACAATTCTGATAAAAAATTAAATAACGCGACTGATACTAATACACTGTTCTATGAACCGTAACTCGAAATACTATTCTAGATTCCAGTGCTCAAGTAATTCTACACCTAGGTACAGTATTTTATGCTCTACATGACTATAGCATTTTACAGTATAAAATGATGTAATGTTTTAAAAGATATTTAATATATTCAGCAGTAGTTCAGATGCAAAGGCAGAAACCCCCTTTAATGTATGATTAAGACAACTTATGACTGTGAGATCAACATTATGTGTGTATGTATATATATATGTGTTTATATATTTTATATATATAATTAAAGAATATTTTGCAGAACGTTTTTTTTTTTTAAATTACTACCTCATGAATCATGCATATTAAATTAAAAAGATGGGAGACGAGAAATGATTTAAAAATATTATCTACTCGTTTTTGTTACCTTATAAAGGTAACACTGGTTGCCATGGAAACAAGACTAGTGAAGCATTGATTTTAATCCTTATAAATTGTTAGAATGTTTACAATATTTTAAGATAAGCCCCCATCCCTCAACCCACCCCCACAAAAAAGGTGCAAATTTGGAAATACTAATGAATATAATAGGAGAAAAGGTGAATTTTTATTTTTCCATTCTGAATATCTGAATTGATGGAAAATTATTTTGCACTGATATTTTTTGTTTTAGCAGCTGAGAAATTAAACTTTAGCTACAGTTCTGATAAATAACTAAATTATTTTAATTCGAAACAAACTTGCCTAACTTCTAGCAGTGGCTAATAATAATAATGTTTTTCTTTAAATCTAATTAAAAAAAACCTAGTTATCTAAGAAATGCTTATAAAACTAATAAAGACGTATAAATATATATGTATTTTTTATCGTAATTATCAAATATTTTACCATTCTTCCTTTTTCTTCTTTTTCAAGCAAATAAAAAAAGCATTTTTAAATCTTTACCCAATTAAGCAGGCAGAAAAGATGAAAAACAATGAAACAACATTTATATGTATATTTCAGTTGTGCAAAATTTAAGTGTGAAAATTGTATAAAAACTTATAACAAGATAGAAAACATAATAACAGCAAATATTTGTGTAAAATATACTTCTCAATCAATGAGAAATTTACAAAAATATACATTAATATGCATAACAACGTGCTTTTATCAATAATAAGTATATACGTTTTGAAATGGAAAAAAAAAGGACAAATACAAACATACATCTCATAATATACAAATATACTTATGTAACTTTTTTCTTTCTTTTTTTTGAATAATGAAATAGAAAAAAATGTTTAATATTTGAAAATAATGAAGCTTTGTACAAATGAAATGAAAAACATATATCTTTTTACATAGATGATATTATCAAAACCAATCATACATACAAAAAGAAAAATGGAGTTGTCTAAGGGAAGTAACTCATACTTGCTACCACAAGGAACCTTATTAGAATAGATTAAATATATAATCTGTCATATAGAAAATAGTTCTGATAGTGAATATAAATGTATAAAACATTTTGATATCTTAAGAGGTAATTACAGGAAAAGACTACAGATGTGAAAAATAATATAAATAAAAGAAAAATGAACTTAAATTAGTTAACGTCTTCATTCAATCAAGTTTTTTTTTGTTGTTTTTCATATAAAAATAATTTATTAAATTTAATTAACATTTCTGCCTTCAGTTTTCATCATTAACTTTAAAATTCTTGTGTTTAAAACTGAAATGTTAACAGGAAAAAGAATTATAATTTAACTGTTTGTTAATTTTGTTTTGTTGTATTGTAAGTTGTGATCATAATTTTCAAATATGTTCGTTGGTTAGCCACATGGATTTCAAAATTTATTATTTTTTGGTTGTCATTGTTCTTTAATTTTCTTATTCATCTAACTGTTTTTGAAAAATTAATTATGGAATCAAATGAAATTGCCAAAAAAGAAAACAAATATAATAAAATAAGAGCAATGAAGCTGTATAACACAGGAAGTGATCTACAGAGAACAGCATTGTTCACAGTCACTGCTTGATTTATACTTAATAAGCAAATGAAAAAAAAAAATATATATTTAACTAATAATAATAATAATAATAATAATAATAATAATAAAGATGCATCAAAGTTCTTCAAAACCCAAAATCATAAATTTAAAAAAAAAAAAAATGTATCCACATATCCACAATAAAAAAAAAAAAACACAGAAAAACTAGACATAATAAAATAAATAAATAAATAAAAAATATCCCTGTATATAACAAATTTCTTATTCAGTATATAGATATATAATCTATATATTTATGCCATTTAAAGATGAACTCAGAGAATTGCACTTACTGTCACAAAATAACTTCTGATAACACAAAACATAATAATAATAAGTGACAGACATACAGACAGACAGACAAACGAAAAAAATATATTTTCTTTGGTAAAAAAACAGACACAAACAGACCAGCTGTTGTGATTAAATCGAGATCTTGGGAAAGAAGAAAAAAAATTAAAAAAAAAAAAATAATAATAAAGTTCAGTCACTGACTTTTGATATAAAAACACCTGTATGTCACAAAGCACACATCAGTTCGTTAAAGGTAGTTGAAATATTTTGAAATGATCCGTGACAATCAAGGGAAAATATTGTTGTTAAATTATGCATTCTCACATTTTCACATCTTAAAATCTGTTCCCTCTCCAGACTTTGAACTCAAAACCTCATTGTTATCATTTAGAAAAAGAAAAGAAAGTAATGAAGGTAATTTGGATAATATTTTTCATACTCCTTGATTTTACTGATAATCCTTTTACTATTAAAATATATAGTAAAAACATAATAATAATAGTGGAAAAGTTTCTCTGATTTTGGTTTTGACATTTTCAGTTTTCTATATAAATTTTAGAGTATCAAGAAAAAACACACAAAAAAAAAAAAAAAATAAAATAAAATAAAAAAAAACATTGTTGAAAGAAAAAAAACAATAAAACACAAAGAAAAATACTGAAATCTATTACAATAAGTTATGTAACTTACATAGTAGAATAAAATAATTTGTAAATTACTAATAAGAGTTTATTATAATCATCTATACAAAATTAAAAAAAATTCTTGTATATATTATGTATAAAGTTTTGGTTGATTTCTGCCAGATTCTTTTTGATTATAAAATCAGAAAAGTTCAGTTTTGGTACAAGTGAGACTTCTTACACCAGTAGCTTTGAAAAATTGTTTCTGACATCATTTTAATATTATTCTTACATAAACTATCATTTCAGAATAAAGAAATAAAAAAAAGGCACAGATTCTAAAAGGGCATGGGTACATTTAATATAAAAATAATTCACAGGCACTGACATATATAGGAGATAACATAGGCAGATACATATATACAGAAGATAACACACTAACATATACATTAGGCAACATATGGGTACCGACATACAAATAACACACTAACATAAACATTAGGCAACACATGGTTACCGACATACAAATAACACACAAACATATACATTAAACAACACATGGGCATGTAATAAATAACACAAAGGCTCAGTCACATAAAGAATAACATACAAAGTTACATGTGGACACAGACGTTATGCAGAGTAACATTCAAGCACATTCAGAAAACAAGACTTGGGCACTGTCAAACACTGATGTGTAAACACTAACATATGATATACATATATAAAACACACATATACAGACAGTAAAACAGATGTATACATTTAAAAAAACACACACGTCACAGTCACTGAATTGTCCACATACAGATTCATCAGTATGAACACACATAAAAACCATAACATTAACAGGGTCTGATATAAACACTTAAGCACCTTTGGTAGAATTCACAGTTCCTGGGGTGAAGGGGGGTGTGGGGATAAGTGGTTAGGGGATCTTGGGCAGTACAAACAAAAAAAGAAGTAATAATAAATATACAAAATATAATAAAAAGGTGCATACAGGGAGAGAAGGTTTTGTACATTCAAAAACATATTACATGATTTCGTTATTTATTCAGATACTGTTAGATGCAAATTGATTTGAATAAGAAAATGAGATTTTTTTTCTTTTTTTTTTTTTTTTTTGCATGAATATTGTAATGAAATAAATACACTGTTAATTCTTTAGACAAAACTCCCAACAAGTTGGGTGTCTCGGTCTTTTTCAAAATCCTTGATTTTTCACAGGTTTTGTTTCAAAGGTGTAAGAAGTCATCACTATGCAGGTATAAATACGCATGCATGCATGCACGCACACACACACATTGACCTTTATTTTATCTTACTACACAATATAAAAATGAATTGTTAATTTCAAGTTTTTAGTCAGAAAGTACAGTATCATTTCAAAGTAACCAAAACGGAAATTTTTTCATTTAAATGAAAATTGACCTCATTTCAGTGTTCTTGTTAATATGAACATTTAAGAGAAGTTACCAGTCATATCCTAGCAATACAAAAATGAAAGAAATGGTGTATAAATATAAATAAATAAAATATATATATATATATACATATACCATTTCTTTATATATAATTTATTAAGAAACTTAATTTTACATTTATTTTAAACCAAACCCAAATTATTAAAAGGAAAAAAATAAAAAATAAAAAATAAAAAAATTAATAAAAAGTGAACAAAATATAGAAGAAGTAGTTGAAAAACATTTATATATTATACTCCAATATTAATTTTTTTTTTTTAAAATATAAGAATATAGAAACTGTAACAATTACTACCAGTAATGATAATAAAATAATTATATTTATATAGATATATATATTTGTATTTTCAGGCTGAAAAATGTGGAAGTTTTCTATGGAAATATAAATATAGGATAAATGCATTAATGGGAATATTCTAGACTGAATAGTGTGGAATTATTCTAAACTGAATCTTAGGAAATATTAAAGGCTAAATCCTGTGAGAATGATCAAGGCTGAATTTTGTTTCATTATAATCATCACAAATAAACTTTATGGAAAATGCAGATGAATAGTTAAAAATATCCTCTAGATATCTCTTTTAGGTTGAATCCTTGACCTTTTTTTTTGATGGCTGCTAGTGTATCACAGCCTAGACAATTGAAGATGTCCATAATCCATAAAAAAAAACATGTTTTATACTGAAATACACAAGACTGAATCCAGTGGATGCACTTCAGGGTAAATTTCTGATGAAACATTTTTGGCTGAGTCGTTTGGATATATTATTTGTTGAATCCCAGAGATTAGTCGTAGCTTAATCCTGGAGATACAGCCTTAGAAATTATCCTGGAGAAATAGCCTTCGCTTAATCCTGGAGATACAGCCTTAGAAATTATCCTGGAGAAATAGCCTTCGCTTAATCCTGGAGATACAGCCTCAGATTAATCCTGGGGATACAGTCTTAGCTTAATCCTGGATATATACCCTCATCTTAATCCTGGACGTGTAGCCTTAGCTTAATCCTGGAGATACGGAATCAGCTTAATCCTGGTAATATCGTGTTAGGTGAATCTTTGGAATATATTCTTGGCTAAATCCTGTGTATATATTCCTGGGAAAGTCCTGAAGTAATCTAGAGAAACTGCAGGATATTTCTTTACACGAACCACAGATCATGTGATGCTTCAGCTAGCATCATTAGTGCAAACCGTTCTAGCAAACAATTCTTTGGAAATATCCCGTTCTGGTCTCGGAGCTATGAATTGGGGTTCCTTCACATAGAAAAGACTTTGGGTCATGTTGACTAAAAAAATAAATAAATAATAACAATAATAACATTTTTAAAAATCCTGTTCAGGTGGATTTCTCAAGAGCTACATCTCTGTTGCAAAGTTCACGAATGCTCTGCTGGATTCGTTTCAAGTGGCCCACCTTTGTGACTCCAAGTTCCTAAAAAATGTTAAAAAAAAAAAAAAAAGATTGTTATGATGTGATTTTGTCCTTACAATATTGATAAAATTATTGATAAATTAAGCTTTCCATCTTTCTGTTATGTATTGCGAAACATCATAAAAATGATATTTGTTTTCTTATTTTTTTACTAAAATCATATCATTAAATGTTAAACATATTAAAGAAGAAAATAGAATAAAATATAAACTAAAGATAAATTCGATCTAAATGTAGTAATTCACTTTATTTACAACTGTATTTTATAAATATTATTATATTATTTGCTATTATTATTATATATTTATTATTATTATTATTTTATTTATCATGATCATGATCCTCATTATCATCATTATCATCACTAGTATATTTATTATCGTTATTCAAAGGTGATAATTAAAACTAAACTAAAACAACTATATTTAAAATAATCTAGACAAAAATGTTTTTCTTGAAAAAAAAAGAAAACAAAAGTCTAATTTTTATTTTTTTCAGTTTACCTTTAAATCTCTTCTCTCTAGTGTAAGCAGTTCGGTGCCTTGTATGTCATGACTGATAAAACTGTCTCTGTACTCAACAAGTCCCAGACTATCCAGCCACTGACCCACTTCTTCTGCTGACCATTGCTTGACGTCATATCCTGAGGGGAGACAACCTCGGAGTTTCTCCTTTTCCTTTCCCTTGCCTTTCAGCTTGCTGTAAACTTGTCGAAATTTTCCCTGTTTGTGTCTTTTGTGTTCCAGCAAAATTACCTATTTAAAAAAAAAAAAAAAAAAAAAAAAAAGAAATTGTTTTTTGTTTTGTTTAAAAAAATTAAAAGTAAGTAAAGTGACCTGTTTTGAAAAATAATTTTACAAAAGAAATGGGAAATAGTGCAACAAGAATTTTTTTTATTTTTTTTATTTATTTACTTTTTAAATTATGTTTTATTTTTTAATTTACAATGTTTTAAATTTGTATTTTATTTATTTCACACTTATAAATATTATTCTCTTTCATGTTTCAAAGTGAATGCATGGACGTTTCATTTTAAATGGTAGAGATATTATTTGTGTGTTTCCTAGAAAAATTTATATATTTATACATTTATATTAAAAAAGTCATAATAAACAATAATATGTGTGTGTATATATTAAAAAAAAAAAAAAAATAATAATAATAAATAAATGTTAAAAATAAATGTGCTATATTATTACTGCAAACACTAATTCACCAAACCATGCACTAATTTTTCATTTTATTATTATTTTGTTTTCACTTGCCTCTTCTACAGGCGGTACATCCTGTATAACTCCACCAATCTCTGACACTTTCTTCATCTCCAGCTCAATGTTAGACAAACCTGAACTCAACTTAGCTTCCAAGTCTGGCAGTAAGGGCTGTAACAAAATAAAAATAATAATAATGATAATAATGGCAGTAGTAGTAGTAGTAGAAATAATAAAAATAATGACAGATGCTGACAATAATAAAATGATGATGATAAAAAATTAATCTTTATTTTAGTTTTTGTTACTAATAATTAATAATAAAATATTCATTGTTGAAAATTTAGGATATCACTAGCACCATGAATTCTTGTATACTAAAACTTCTACTACCAATACTACTACTATTTTAAATTTTTTAAATATAATTAGATACTTTATAATGACAAATTGCATTATTGTGATTACTTGTCCACAAACAATCAAGTACGGTAATAAAATGACAAAGTAATACTTAACAATAATTTTATTTAATAATTACTTGAAACATTATGGGTCATTAAGGTTTAAGCATGTTTGTCCAGGGCCCACAATATCTCATCCTGAATCTTAACTGCATTAGAGAGTTTTAGTATTTAAACTAAATTAATTTAATTTCAAAAATAAAAAAGGATTTAACAACAACATAATTCTATAATGTTGAAATGATAACTACATTTTTTTCATATTTCAGTGTTATTAAAAGTTAAACAGTGTGTACGTGGCTTTAGTATTAAAATTGTTCGTACGAGTTCAGCAGCTTTGTCAGTGAGGAAGACATTGGCCTCATCGTACAGCAGACGTATACTCTGCAACAGATCAGCAACCTGACTCCTCAACGTCGGCTACAAAATTAAAAAAATGTAAAATTTCAAATACGAATGTTTTTACATGAGATTGTAAGCGTTTGTATAAGCATTTTGACATTGACTGAAATCATTGTAACTAATTTGATTATGAAGTTTTAATACAGGATGAAGTCATTATAATTAATAATAATTTTAATTGGCTGAAATTATTATAGTCATTTTTATAAAATATTTTAATACTGGCTAAAAATTATTACAAGCATTTCTGTACCAGTTTTTGAGGTAAGTTATTAGAAAAGTTCTTCATATGTAAATATTTTCATTTGTTAATGTTTATGTGTATGTATATGTATATGGATTTTAAAATGTATATCTTTTTTGCAGACGTGTTACCTTATTATTATTATTATTATTATTATTATTATTATACATCAGGATAATTTAATATTATTATTGTATTTTTTAAAACATGAATTGCTGGATCACTTTAAAAAAAAAAAAATGAAATGTTACATTAAAAAAAAAAGGATTTCTGGATAAGATTTTTAAGAGCTTTATAAATGTGCTCTTTCCTTTAAAAATATCAAAACTTTTCCATTAAATAAAATCTCACATATCATATTTTAAAATTAACTATAATAAAAAAAAGAATAAATAACAACACGATCATTCAAAAACAAGAATAAACCTCTACTTTTTGTAATATATATTCACTGTGGATGCAGTATCTTACAAGAGGTGTGAAGTTTTGGATATGAAGTATGCAGCGTTTTTTGAATGGAAGTAGGCTAACTGTACAACAGGATTTCAGGTGAAACAACACAAAACTGTAAAATTCAACAGTAAACTACTCTAAACCTGCTTCTCTAACCAGCCTACAGTATGAATAAATAAATAAATAAATAAATAAATAAATAAATAAATTAATTAATTAATTAATATATTAATATACAGAACAATTGAAACATCTCTTAGTTCAAACTTAGTATAGTTTCAAGTGTCTAAAATGAATTAAAAATGCAATGGCAACTATTGGACTTATCTTAAAAATAAAAATAATTAAATAAATAAATAAATAAATAACCATAACAGCAGTAAAATCAAATAAAAATATCTCTCCATCCCCCCAAAAAACTATAAAAACAACAATTACTAAGAACAATGAAAATTAATAATCATCATCATCATCATCATTTTAAATCATTTTCATTACAATCACACCAGTTGTAATATTCTTAACAACAAAGACAAGAAAAGCAACAATATTAAAATATTACTTAATAATAACAATAATAGAAAAACAAAAATTACAAATACACACATCCACAGAAATACAATGTTCAGAACAACATTCAGCATTAAGGAACAACAACAACTACTACTACTACAACAACTAAAGAACATTACCTAGATAACAATAAACTATAATAAACTTTTGACAAAATGTGTATTGGCTATTGTCTTACAACTTATTTATCATAACAGTGCACTTCAATCAAAAAAATTAAAAAATTAAAAAAATTAAAATGTTTGTTAGTGTTTCATTCAAATTCTAGATTAAATTACATGCAGACATTCATTGTACATCCAAAAAAATTTAGTGTAAAAATAAAACAAGAATACTAACTGAATTTAAATAATTACACTATCAAAACTGATTTAAAAATATGATTAACCAAAGTTTGTGGCATCTTTTACAAAAGGTTCAATAGAGATTTAAATAGAGATTAAAAATATATTTTCAAAACTGATTTAAATAAAAATTAAAATAGGATTCAGAACTTTTTAAAAGGAATTAAATGGGATTGAAAACTATTTTTAATTTAAAGAAGACTGTAGAATATACAAACATAAGAAGTGTAATACCAAAAAAAGGTTATTTCATTTTTGTATATTTCTTTGATCTGACAATACTATTATTATTATCACTATTATACACTATTATCATTATCATTATCATTATTATTATTATTATTACTGACTATTCATAAATGTGCAGTCACATATACACATCTTACATTCTCATCAAAGTCCAAAAAATATCAAAACATGGCAGACTTGAAAACAATTAAAATGACATCAAACTCTTTATAACACACTTGAATCAAAATTTAAAAAAAATACACATAAAAACAATAAATAAATAAAAATGAAAAATAGGCAAATAAATAAATAAATAAATAAATAAATACATAATAATAAAAATTAAAAATAAAATTAAAAAGTAAGTTAAATAAAAAAATTAACTAAAATAATAATAATAATAATAATAAAAATATAATAATAATATAAAAATAATAAAATATAATAATAATAATATAATAATAATAAAATAATAAAAATAAAAATAATAATAATAAAATAAAAAAAATAATAATAATAATAATAATAATATAATAATAATAATAATAATAATAATAATAATAATAATAATAATAATAAAAAAAATAAAAATAAAAATAAAAACAATTAATAAAAACGTATCAAGGTAGAACAAAGACGTCTATGTCAACATGCGGGATCAAGGTGTGTACAAAATAATAAATACACGTAAGTAATACAGGTGTGTTTTTTTTTTGTTTTTTTTGTGCAGGTGACAACAACATACAAACCCCACCTGGCTTGTTTCTGATTGATCCCCCGAATCAAGCTAGGCAAAAAAAAAAAAAAAAAAAAAAAAAAAAAAAATATTGCCTGTAAACTTGAGTTAAAAAAAAAAAATATACCAACACAACCCTTGCAGTTGTTTGCATAATAAGAATGGATTCTGTTATAAAATATTTTCTTTATCAGTGGAAATCCCTTTATTTTATTTTATTTTTTATTTATTATTTTTTTTACAAATATTTTTTTGCATACCTTGATCTGGAAATTAGAATGGTAATGGTGTTCCAAACAGTAATTTTTGAAAATAAATTTTTATTTATTTATTTACTTATTTATTTATTTATTTATTTTTTTTATGTGCTTATTTTTGAAAAGCAAGGGCTGTGTTTTGAATCATAATAAATTTAAAAAAAAATTTAAAAAATTAAGTAAAGTAAAAAAATATATTGTTTACAATTTTTAAAATAAATTTAATATATGTATTATTTATTGTATACAAAATATTGTAAATATATATAAAAAAACAATTATTAAAAGTTCAAAATGAAAAAAAGAACTAAAAGGTTTTTGCAAATTAAAAAGCTATTTAAAAAAACCCCATCTTCTTAGAAAAATAAATTTTAATAAAAATACAGAAAAATAATTATTTTCTAAAACAAAACAATAAAAACCCAGAAAAAAATAATTTAAACATTAATAATTATTATTAAAAGGAAGAACACATTTAAAAAAAAAAATAATAATAAAAAAAAAAAAAAATGTAATTTAAAAAATAAAAAATAAAATGTGCTTATCATACATTTATACTAATTTAGTTAAGAATTTAGAATTTTGTGTAAATGAAATTTGTTTCCAGGTTTTTGTGCCAAATCTGGATAAGAGTTTACAATCTGGAAACAACTCCACAAGATGTTTTACAAAATTCACATTCAAATAACACAAAACACTTACAATGTTATTAAAATAAAAATTAACATTGTTATGAAAAGAATAAATTGGCATTTAATAAATGTTATACTAACTTGTTCTAAATATTAATACAGTTATTTGAGAATTCCTGGTATTAATAAATGTTATACTAACTTGTTCTAAATATTAATACAGTTATTTGAGAATTCCTGGTATTAATAAATGTTATACTAACTTGTTCTAAATATTAATACAGTTATTTGAGAACTCCTGGTATTAACAAATGGTTATACAGTTATTAATATAATTAAGGGATACTTTAAAAAGATATTTTAAAACATTTCTAAATATTTAATTAAAAGAAAGTAGTACATTGACATTAAAATTACATTGTTATTAAACATACTAAATTTATAATGTAAATATTACAAAACTTGTTTTAATAATTATAAAATGGTTTGGATTTCTGTACTAATGAAATAAAATTATTATGTTATTAAAACAATAAATTTTGGTTTAATAAATATTAAGTTAGTGTTTTCTAAATATGAATAAAATTATTTATATTCTTATAATTTTGTTATCAAAATAATGGTTAGACTATTATTAAAAGAATACATGCAATTTATTTATTTATTTATTTATTTATTTATTATTTTTTAAAACTAATATTTAATGAATTGTTCTAAATAATAATAAAATTATTTTTGATTTTGTTATTAATAAAATAAATCATTATTAAAACAAAATCATATTTCAAATTTAGGTTAAAAATGTTAAAACTAAAAACCATAACAAAAATTGTTTTAGTCTTCAATATATTAAATAAATAATTACATTGTTGTTATAACAGTAATTACAGTGTTTTAATAATGCATCTACTTGTGAAATACAGGATTGTAAAGTAATACATTTATAACATAACAACAAGAAATTTTATAATCTCTATATAAATAAACAAATAAATAAATAAATAATAACAAAAATAACAGTACAAAAGTAAATATATAAAAAACATAATAATAATAATAATAATAATGATAATAATAATAATAATAATAATAATAAAAATAACAATATCAAAAATAAAATATTCATCTGAAAATGCTTTTTCATTTCATCAACCATCAAATGTATTTAAAAATATCTCTTCTAAATTTGTTATTTTCTTTATTAAATTCATAAAACAAAATCAAATTTTGATATTTCACAAAAAACTGACTGTTGTAAACTAACAGGAAAACTTTATTAATCAGAGTTGAAAAACCAAAAAAAAACCCCCATCAAACTGAAATTTCTTAATCAACTGACTAATATATTTTATTTACTAATATATATATATATATATATATATATATATATATATAAGTTAAAAATGAATGCAAATACAAATATAATAAATTTTTAGTGTAATAATAAAAAAATTAATTAAAAGAAAAGTAAATAAAACAAACAGTTAACAAGAAAATATATAAATAACAGTATGTACGTAGACATGTCTGTTGTTTTCTTTATTACAGCATTCTGAATTATTTATTCCTAACTTTTATTTCCCGCATAACCAAATAATTAAACTGATTATGTATGAAACATGTTGCTGTTTTATTAAATATTTACCTCTGCAAGTTTTCCTGAGGGATACAAACGATCAAGACAGTCAGAAGCTCGCTGAGCAAGGGGAAATAACTCTTGTTCAATTGTTGAATGACTTTTTGAAGCAACCTTTACACTGAAATAAAAAAAGTAAAAATAAAATGATTATCTTTGATCCATAACTGCAGCTACTATTACTACTACTGCTGCTACTGCCAGCTGTAATAATAATAATAATAATCATTTCACCATAATAGGAGTA
>CM022666.1:2431115-2443615 GCA_012295275.1 Chrysomallon squamiferum
TGTAGTAAAAATGTATTTATATGCACGTGTTACATATATACATGTGTATATTTATGTATGTGTGGTGTAATAATAGTTCTGCTTATAATAATCAAGTATGTGTGTGTGTGTGTCTGTATATGAAACAGATGGATAGACAAAGTGAGACAGACTGATAGTCAGAGAGAGAGAGAGAGAGAGAAGAAAAAGAAAGATCAAATGAAGAAAAAAATTAAACAGATATTACTGGCTAACTGTTTTTAGAAGACTGACGGAACTTGGGACTCACAGACAGACAGACAAACAGACAGACAGAAGAGTGTGAGACAGTTACCTGCATTTTTCGGGATGTTCTTCTCGTTTGTTCTGGAATTCCAGAGCAATCTTGGCATCCAGACCAATACCGAAATAGTTGTTCATAACACACTTCTCTGTGTAGAAGTCACTGTTGAAAGAAAATAACCAAACTTTTATTTATTACTTTCTACTACAATCTCATTTAATAATATTTTTTTATAATTTTTAATTTTTTTGCTGTCTTGTAACATTGAAAAAAAGGATACAGTAAATGCTAAGCTTGCTGCTTGTACAAGTTAGATGCATTTTTATTCACTAACATTCAAAATGATAAAAAAAAATTTAGGAAAAAATTAAATCTAAAAATTATTTTTTACTCAGTGAAAGAAGAGATTGTTGTATAATTGGCAAATATAAAATTCAAGGGAAATAATTCTAAAATTCACAATTTAAGTTCCTCAATAAAAAGTCAAGCAACTGTATTGAGAGAAAAAATTTAAAATACAAATGTAAGGGAAATAACTCTGAAACTCCATGACAGGATAGAGTGCTGAATAAAATGAAAATTTAAAATAAAAACAAGGGAAATAACTGTAAAATTTTTTTATTTTCCTCAATGAGAGGAGAGACTGCAGCATAAACTTGAAAAGAGGAATAACTCTAAAACTCACAAATTATCTTCCTCAATGAGAGGAGAGACTGCAGCATAAACTTTAAAAGGGGAATAACTCTAAAACTCACAAATTATCTTCCTCAATGAGAGGAGAGGCTGCAGCACAGAGTGCGTCTGCATTTGCTAAGAGGACTTTGCTGATGAAACTTCCACCTCCCAGAGTTTTGGCAATACTACTACTGACACCTGTAAAATCAATGTGTTTTTTTAATTTCCTCTGAAATAAAATACTATCCTGAAATAATGTATTATAATATAACCTTATGAAGTGACAGAATTTTTAACAAGCTCCAGTAAAGTTACATTAATTTTTGTACAATTTATTAAAAAAAATATATTTGTCATTTAATAAAAATATCTGTAAAATAAACATACTTTTATTACAATTTATTAAAAAATAAATTTGTCATTTAATAAAAATATCTGTAAAATAAACATATATGCTTTATACAAACTTGTGAAAAACCCCCATAAATTAACGTAATCACATATAACAAAATATTACTTAAATTAACGTAACCTCCTATGAAATAATATACAATTTAATTTTTTTTCCTGCAAAACAGAATACATATTTTAATACAATCATCTACAGAATAACACTTACAACATGCCTGAAAATATCCCATAGTATATATATAACAAAATAATCCCTCCTGAATTACTGTACATTTTAACTGTAACAGGAAAAACATTTCTATTTAAAACAAAATAAATGTTTTTGCATTATAACTATACATGAAAGCATCTGGTACAAATGCAATAAACTCTTAAACTATGAAAATACCTGGTTACGTCTGGTGGTTTGTAACTAAGCAACTCTTGCTAAATGACTGTACATTTTGACTATACCTGGAAGCATGTGGTAGTCAAGGAAAGGCAGGGCTATTCGTGGGGTGGGCAGGGTGTCTTTGGCTGGACTCTTGTCTCTGCCTTTGTTGCAGATGTTCGACCCGACACTAGAGGACTTGTTGAACGTACTCATGCTGCTGATTCTGCGAGATGAGGGTCCTTTTGGTGAGTGAGACCCATCTGTACACAGCAATAGTAATAACAGTAGTAGTAATAGTAGTAATAGTAATAGTAATAATAATAGTAATAGTAATAATAGTAGTAATAGTAATAGTAGTAATAATAATAGTAATAATAATAATAATAGTAATAAAAGTAATAATAGTAGTAATAATAATAATAATAATAATAATAATAGTAATAATAGTAATAGTAATACAGTAATAGTAATAGTATAATAATAGTAATAGTAATAATAATAATGATAATAATAATAGTAATAGTAATAATACTACTACTACTAATAATAATAATAGTTGTAATAATAATAATGATAATAATAATGACAATAATAATAATGTTAATGATACTACTACCAGTACTACTACTACTACTACTACTACTACTGATAATAATAATAACTAGTAATAATGGTAATAATAACAAGAATTAAAAATAAGCGTATAATACAAACTGAAATATATTATAATAAAGTATTAAGGTGCATCTTTTTTAACAAACACAAACACATTACACATAAACACACAACTCTCTTTCTCACACACACACACACACACGCTGTATATTTACAACCTACCTATTCTGTGTGCTAGTGGTGTAGGTGATGGAGGTGGTTGCGGTTGTAGTTGTGGGACTAGAGGGTCAGCTTCAGAGGTGTCTGGAGCGGTGAAGATGGAGAACGTTGGTGCTGACCGTGACGCCACTGTGGCTGTCAGTCTGTCAATGTCGCGGTTGTCTGTCTGCATCCTCAGCTGTTCTGTCTGCGCATTCTGTTCATCCACAGCTGTAAGTAAATAAGTAAATAAATAAATAAAATAATAAACAAATATTTAAGTAAATAAATAAGTAAGTAAGTAAATAAATATATAAATAAATACATAAATAAATAAAAATAAAAAAAAATAAAAAAAAAAAATAAAAAAAAAAAAAAAAAAATAAAATAAAATATAAAAAATAAAAAAATAAAAAAAAAAAAAAAAAAAAAATAAAAAAAAAATAAAATAAAAAAAAAAAATAAAACATAAGAAAATAAAAGAAAATAAAAAAATAAAAAAAATAATTAATTAACTAAATAAATCAATAAAACAAATAAGTAAACCAGTAAATAACTAACTAAATAAATAAGAAAACAAACAAACAAAAAATAAAAAAAAAAAGAAAAAAGTAATAATAATTAAAGCAAATCACTTACATAAAGGCTGATTTGTTCATATACATGCACATTTTAAATGTGTAAGGCATTAAAATTCTATACAAGTGTTATAATTACAGTAATTTGTCCACATACATTTACACTTTAAATTTTTATTTACTTTACCTTTCTCTGTATGTTCAATGATCTGTCGGACAGCTTTTTTCAAACTGTTTGCACGAGACATTAAGGCTTCACGTTGACGAAATATATGTGGCTATTAAAAATAAAAAAAATCAATCAATAAAAAATAAATAAATAAATAAAACAGTTTAATTAAAATTTAAAAACAAAATAAACTGATGACTGTCTTTATAAACAAAGTGGAATAAAATTACTTTTAATGAAACCTCCGAATATGGCTTAGTAATTATTTTAAACATATATATCATGTAAAAAGTTTTTTAAATAATATATAATATGCTATCTTTAGAATTCTGGCACACAGAGATATCTGTATTTATAAAGTTAATATACATATGTATACTTATACTGAAATGAGCTTTTTAAAAATGATCATCATCAATATAATTTTAAGGCCATAAAATTTAATTATGAAGATATTTTTAAGGCCAAATTTTTTTTTTTTTTATTCTTGTTACAACTGCCTGATAATATTATATAATTATTTTTAGTTACTTTTCAAAAGTGAACAACATATATTTATTATTTATAATAATGTTATTTATCGTATCTGATTGGTGATATGAAATTAGAAAAATGGGGACAACTTACTGCCCTAATCTTTGTTGCTTGCAGACCTTCGGGAAGTTTTTCCCAATCCAGCCCTGAAGCTATAGGCTCTGGTACTGGTTCTTCTACTATTTCCTCATCCAGTTCCTACATTAATAATAATAATAATAATAATAATAATAATAAAAAAAAAAAATAATAATACAGAAACAGAGAGAGAAAAGAGACAGGGGGAAAATGAGAGAGACAGAGAGAGAGAGAGAGAGAGAGAGAGAGAGAGAGAGAGAGAGAGAGAGAGAGAGAGAGAGAGAGAGAGAAAGAGTGCATGAGTGAGAGTGAGAGAGAGAGAGAGAGATACAGAGACAGACAGACAGAGAGAGACAGACAGACAGAGAGACAGACAGACAGACAGACAGAGGACAATTTTAGACTCTCACCTGAACAGAAGCTTGAGATTCTTGATCCAAGGTTTTTAACAAACCTTCCAATTTCTCATTCAACACAGCACACTGAAATCAAACCAAAGAAGACAAAATTAACAGCAACACAAACCAAAGAAGACAAAATTAACAGCAACACAAACCTAATTACTAATCAATTAATTAAAAAAAAAAAATAAAAAATAAAAAAAAATAAAAAAAAATTTCACTGACACAGACAAACACAAGACATTTTTAAATCGGTGGTCTGTGCGTAAGTATGCATGTGTAACATGTCTGCACGCATGCATGTGCAGGCATGTGTGTGTTTATTATGAAGGAAAGATGTTCTACCTTCACAGAAATTGACTTCTCGCACTCTTTTTCTGCATCTTGTTCGTGGGCTTTGCCAACACAGGCAACGAAACTTTTCACTGTTTCACATAAAACTCTGAAACCAAAACACAAACGTGACTCTTTAATACTTAACATTTGAACACATTTCAGTAATTTAAATATATTATAAATAAAATTTACCTGCAAATATTTAATAATTCAACAAATTAATATATCAACATAGAATATAAAAACAAACAAAAAAAAAATTAGTAAATATTTAATGTATCATATTTCAGTTTGTCACATATCATGGACTTTGACAAACAAGATGAGTGATGAAGACAGAATGAAAAATTGGGGACACGATATATTTTTATTTGTCCAGTGACTAATTTGACTAATTTTCAGCTTGTTGTGCTGATATTAATGTTTCATGCAGGTAAAAAAACCAGAATTAAATGACAAGAAGAAGAAAACGGACGACTTACTTAGCTGATGAAATCACAACCTGATGATCCTCGGAATGAAGAATTTTAGAAAGATGAGCTGCCACAGAATCCTCGTACTGGGTAATGGGGTCACACTGAAACACAAAGTAAGACATTTACACATAGGTGTGTGTGTGTGTGTGTGTGTGTGTGTGTGACTGTGTGTGTGTGTGTGTTCTGTGTAGTGTGTGTGTACTGTATGTGTGTAGTGTGTACTGTGTGTGTACCGTGTGTGTGTACCGTGTGTGTGTGCATGTGTGTACTGTGTGTGTACTGTATGTGTGTGCATGTTTCTGTGTGTCTGTGTGTTGTGTGTACTGTGTGTGCATGTGTCTGTGTGTGTGTAAATAAATTATAGTTTTTCTCTACCTGTTCTGATAACTTTCTGGGTGGAGGCATGGATCCCTCGTACGTCCAAATGCTCCACCTGGTAAAAATAAAAATAAATTACTTGTCATGCAAAAATAATAAACACTTAATGAAAACAGTACTTTCTTTGTACATTAACTTCGATGATCATTTAGTATGGTTTGTACTAGAAGACTGAAAATCTGTATAAACAGTAATTAAGAATGAGTATGCTTTTATCTTAACACATTTTATTATAATGATATTATTTTAGGCATATATTTGTGATCATAACAGTATTGTCAATAATAATAATAATAATAATAATAATAATAATTAATGTGACTATGGTAGTAATAACAAAATAATAATCATAATAATAAAAACAGTAATAAATAATAACTGTAATAATAATTAAAAAATAATAAAATAATAGTAATAATTATAATAAAATTAATAATAACAAAACAATGAAATGAGTAATAAAAAACAGTAAAAATCAAATATTAATAATAGTAGCAGTAATAATAATAATAATAATAATAATAATACAGTAATAAATTACTGAACAATAATAATAATAAAAATAATTTTCTTACTCACCTGTCTAACATTTTAATTTGAGCGTGTTCAAGTTTTTCTAAGATGGCTGGAAGCTGAGCATCATCATCAAATGCTGCCCCCCACCCCAGTACCCGTGCTAAATCATTACCCGTTCCAAACGGCAAAACTCCAATTTGGCACTGAAATAATAATAACAGTAATAATAATAATAGTAATAATAATAATAATAATAGTAATAATAATAATAATAATAATAATATTAACAATAATAATAATAATAATAATAATAATAACAATAAAAATAAAAATAACAATAACAATAATAATAGCAGTAAAAGTAGTAGTAGTAGTAGTAATGATAATAATAATAAATATAATAAAGTAGTAACAATAATAATAATAATGATAATGATAATAGTAATAGTAATAATAATAATAGTAGTAGTAATAATAATAATAGTAACAATAATAATAGTAATAACAGTTATAAATATAATAATAGTAATAATGACAGTAGAAGTAGTAATAAAAGTAATAACAACAACAAAAATAACAAATTTAGCACAGTATTTAATAAACAACCTTGAAAAAACAAACAAACAAAATAAATAAATAAATAATCACTAAATAACATGACATTAATGACATATTAAAAACAAACAATTTATTAAGCAATATAAAATAACTGAAGATCAAATTAAAATAATATTTTAATAATATAAAACTGAACAAGAGATCTCTGAAAATTTGTTTTTGTTTTTAAAAAAAAAGTCCTATAAGAAAGTTTTTATTATTTAAAATTAATCTAAATTTTCACCTGTCGATGTAAATCTAATTTGTCTATTTCAGATAGGACCCAGCCTATGCTGCCATCTCCTCCACATATCAAAATACGAAAGGAATCAAATTTCTGGAATAATCGTAAGCTGAAAAGTACAAACGTATACAGGAGAAATTTGGGGAAAAAAGATATAAACAAAAGAGAGAGAGAGAGAGAGAGAGAGAGAGAGAGAGAGAGAGAGAGAGAGAAAAGGAGTCTAATCTGTATGAATTTAAAAATAATTTATTAAAAAAATGATAATTTAAATAAAATATAAATAAATTAAAAAAATACTAAAATAAAATGAATAATGACAGTAATAATAAAAATTAAAATTTTAAATAAATAACATAATTAAAAACAATTAAATTAATACAACATTAACATTTAAATAATTTAAATCAATGACAAAAAAAAAAAAAAAATAAAAAAATAATACATTAGTAATAATTAAATTAATCAAATAATAATTTTAAAAATTAAATTAATACAACGGCAATTAAAAAAATGTACTTAATACAATAATAATTTCAAAAAACAATACAAATAACTAAACAAAGCCCCACCCACAAAAACTCACCCTGGGTAAGGCCCACCATTCATGAGATCAAAAACCTGAGCGGGATTTAAAAGTTGTTTGAACCTGCGTAAAAATTTTACTCCCTGAAAAGAAAACAGAGACAAAATAAAATATGAATAATAACTCCACAACATGTTGCATAATATTTCAAACATGTGCTTGAATTATTTTACTTTTACAAATCATCTGATATTAATAACACAATTTTTAGAGATCATATGCGTTAAAAAAAAGATAAATAATTAACAAAACAATTTTTTAAAAGTTATGTAACAATTTTATTCAGGATTTCTTCATGCAGAAGTAGATATAAAATAGGTGTTTCTTGTTTTCTGTTTGTCTGTCCGTCAGTCTTGGAGCATGTCTGTGTCTGTATATATAATTATCTTTCTCTCTCTCATTCTCTGTCTCTGTCTCTCTGTCTCTCTCTGTCTTTCTCTCTCTCTCTCTCTCTGTCTCTCTCTCTCTCTCTCTCTCTCTCTCTCTCTCTCTCTCTCTCCTCCTCCCTCCCTCTCCTCTCTCTCTCTCTCTCTCTCTCTCTCTCTCTCTCTCTCTCTCTCTCTCTCTCTCTCTCTCTCTCTCTCTCTCTCTCTCTCTCTCTCTCTCTCTCTCTCTCTTATGCATCTTGTCAACCTCCTGTTTTCCTAACAGCTGTATTAACCTGATGACCACAAATGTCATGATGCTGTCATCCCCACCACATACAACAACCACCTTACCAGTCACAATTACTCAAGGAACCTCTGATATAATATACCACCCCTTTACCTTCAGTCCACTACATTTAACATTAACTGCCCTTATAATATACCACCACTCTACGCACATGTGACGAAGAGGTCAAAAACCTTATGCATTAAAACCACAATCTTACACCCAGTTACATGAATCTCGATTACCTGGATCCAGCGTGATCCAGCCTGGATCCAGCCTGTATCCAACCCGATCCAGCCTGTATCCAACCTGGATCCAGTGTGATCCAGCCTGTATCCGACCCGATCCAGCCTGGATCCAGCCTGGATCCAGGCAAGAATCCAACTCACCTGATTATCGCCACTCTTGGTGTTGACGAAGACGAGGAGGGGGCTCGTCCCAGCAGGACGCTGCGCCTCACAGTAGCCGTCTGAGTCGATGCTGTTGATGGCGATGGGTGAGAGGATGGACACGTGGCACTGACTCAGTGGACACTTCTTGATGTACTGGTCCTTGCACGACGAGTGTACCTGTGATAAAACAATCAGATTTATTTGTTTATTTGTTTGTTTGTTTGTTTATTTGTTCTGTTTATTTATTTAGTTTGTTTATTTATTATTTGTTTGTTTATATATTTATTTTGTTTATTTATTTTATTTATTTTGATTATTTATTTATATACTTACATACTTACTTACTTATCTGTCTGTCATGTATGTTAAACATACTTCTGTATTTTTAAAATTATAATTATTATTACTACTTTTGGTTAAGAGGGAATGTATATATATACACACACACACACACACATTGTGAAAAGGAAATTATTGAACTATATAAAAGAATGAGTTTTTCTGGCTATTCAAATACTGTTCTTTTAGAAATGGTTCCAGGAACTGACCATGGCACGACACCAAAGACAGCGCCAGTCCTGCAGTCTGAGAACACTGCCACACGTTTTATCACAGACCAGACACTTCGCACTCACTGGAAGATTCCCCTCCATCCACTGGTGGGGCATCGAAATCTGAAATAGTAATAGTAATAATAATAATAGTAATAGTAATTATAATTGTAATAGTAATAATAATAACAGTAGTAATAATAATAATTGTAATAATAATAATAATTGTAATAATAAATGTAATAATAATAATAATAATTGTAATAATAATAATTGTTATAATAATAATAATAATAATGGTAATAATAACAATAATAATACAGTATTGATAATGATAATAATAATTGTAATAATAATAATAATAAAAATTGTAATAACAATAATTATAGTGATAATAATAATAATAATAATAATAATAATTGCAATAACAATAATAATAATAAAACTGAAAAAAAATTGTAGTAGAAGTAGTAATAATTGGAATAATAATAATAATAATAATAAAAAATAACAACAGTAATAGTACTAACAGTAATAACAGTAGTAGTAGTCATTGTAACAACAATGATGATCAAAATAAAAACAAGAAAATAATAATAATAATGATAACAATAAATAACTAAAAAAAAAACCAACACTTTCACAAATCTGAAAGTCACTAGGGTGGAATGGGAAATAAGTGGAAACAAACAATTTAAACTGAACTGTGCCTTGGTGTAAAACAGCCTCAACCAATCTTTTATACATACATACACACACACACATACATACATACATACACACATATATCAAATTTCACTTTCACAAATCTAAGAGCCACTAGGTTATAACGGGAAATAAGTGGAAACAACACAATTTAAGCAGACACTGTTATCTTGAGGCTACCTAGCAGCATTTAGTAACAGGCACTGTGCGATTTCAGTCGTTCTGTCTCAACCATCAGCCTTGCTTCTGGCACAGACTTTTTCACGCTATCTAAACGTACTTGCAAGAAGAAGAAGACTTATTATTAAATTACATGCATTGTTGAGAAGGAGAGAGAGAGGAGCCCCAGGACCAAGCTGCTCTGACTGGCAATTATGGTGATAGAGAGTGTTAACATCAGCTTGTCAGGAATACCTGTTAAAACCGACACCCTCCAGGAACATATCAAGAAGCAATTAAAACACAGTGGGCTGTTTGTCTTGAAGAGAGAGAGAGTTTTCTCCAAACGGTTATTGATGTGTTTGTGCCCTGGAGGGGGAGGTGGTTCAGTCACATGTGTCTGGGAGAATTTATTATTTTTTTCATTTTTTATTATTGTTCTTTATTTTTAATATTCAAAAAAATTGTGCCTAAAGAAAAAGATTTTTTTTTTTTTTTTTTTTTTTTTTTTTTTTTTTTTTGCATAATCTTATAATGGCAATTAAAATAATTGAAGAAAATGGCTGGATTTGTTCTCTCTCTCTCTCTCTCTCTCTCTCTCTCTCTCTCTCTCTCTCTCTCTCTCTCTCTCTCTCTCTCTCTCTCTCTCTCTCTCTCTCTCTCTCTCTCTCTCTCTCTCTCTCTCTCTCTCTCTCTCTCTCTCTCTCTCTCTCTCTCTCTCTCTCTCACACACACACACACACACACACATTCACACACACAACAATAAATCATTCATTTCTATGCAAACACAAACACACGTAACTCTAACCACATAAAAAAAAAAAAAAAAAAATGGCCATAAATATTCTTGCACAAACAAAACACGCAAGCAATAACAAACAATAATAAATAAATAAAACCTTAGTTAACCCACAATCATTTCAGCCAATATCCAGAAGCCATAAATCTTTTGATAAAAAAAAAAAAAAAACACCTCTTCTCAGTCAAAACAGTTATCAGTGGATGCCATATTGCTTGCTAGATGTCAGTGTTATTTCATTACTGCTTGTAGATGTCAGTGTTATTTCATTACTGCTTGCTAGATGTCAGTGTTATTTCATTACTGCTTGCTAGATGTCAGTGTTATTTCATTACTGCTTATAAAGCAGGTGGTTAAACAAAGATGATTTCGTCGTAAAGTGCTCCATTAAGATTTTTTTTTTTTTTCCTTTTGTTTATGGAGACGACAATTATTTAATGTCATGATAGCCTCTTCTTAATAAATTTGCTGGAAACCGAAGCTGTTTCATTGATGGTATGGGAGAACAGAGTAAAGATTTTGTAATTGTTTATATTTGTACTGTTGAGTGTTGTTGCACTGTGTGTTTAGGAGATATATTTAAATGTATAAATGGAGGTATATAAAAATGACTCAGTTAAAATTTGTATAATTACAAAAAAAAAAAAGAAAAAAAAAAAAAACGAAGACTGTTTTATGTTAGTTTGTTGGTTATTTTAGTCTTTGTATAGCTTTAAATTGTTTATTTTCATATATTTATTTTCATATATTTATTATATTTTATTTTGTTTCGTTTTATTTGTATTTATTTTTATTTATTTAATTTTAATTTATTATTTATTTTATTTTTATTTTACTTTTTTATTTTATTTTTATTTTATTTATTTATTTATTTTTATTTTAATTTATTTTTTTTTAATTGATTTTACTTTATTTTACTTTTTATCTTATTTAATTTACTGTTTATTTTATTTAAAAGCATACTCTCGTTTTAGATTCAAACGACATAAACACATTTTCCAGTCAGTATGTTGTTTACTTCTTGTTAATGTCTACCCCTAGCAGTATATAAACAAAATAATCAAAAAAACATTTAGTAATTTTCCACATTTATAATCAGGTTAAACTGTCCACTTAGTGGCATGTGTCAGTGAACAAAAATCTATTTTATGTTTTTCAATCTTGCTAAAAAAAAACTCATAAAAACCAGCTTACAAAATGTAGTTTGAACACTCAATATATTCTTGTATTTTTCATCTAACTGAATAAACTTTACGGTCAATGCAAAATGACTGCTGTAATATCGAAGTATTGTATGCATTGTAACATGCTTGGATGAACTTAATATATTATTTACAAATTCTAAACGAAATTTTATATTAATCAGTTTTTCGTTACAAAACTGTACTTGTGCTAGTACAGGAGGACTAAGGTGCATTCTATACAGGCCATTCTCTTTTGTTTGTCGTCATGTGTTGCTAAAAGTATAGCTCTTGTTGAGTGTATAAAATGACATCAATATTTTTCTATTTTAGTTCTGCTTTGTCGAGCAGAAAACACTGTAACTACAAGCATGCTGGTTTAAATCTAATTTGTAATCCCTTGCTATGGAAGCCTGTGTGTTATGATAGTTTATACCAAGCATGAAGTTAGTTGGGATTTTTTTTTTTACACAAATATATAGTTGCTTTATGTTTACTTGAGTGTAATTATATGTGTGTTATGTTCGCTCAGGAATAAAGTTACATTATATTTAATCAGGTATAAAGTTACATTATATTTACTTGAGTATAATTACAAATGGGTTACGTTTACTCAAGTATGATGTTATGTT
>CM022666.1:2448615-2458615 GCA_012295275.1 Chrysomallon squamiferum
GTACTCGCGTATATAAACACAAGCATCAATAGTTGAGGAAATTGTGAAATGAAAGATTTAATACCAGACTTGGAAATGACAGCCACCACACTGTATTCTGTGTGTTGATCTTGGAATTAAGGGAGGAAATTAAAAAGGAAGAAACTGAAGATTTAATCTTAAGCCATTGAAATTGGTGTTCAGTGTTCAAACCGAAATCACTGATTAAACTTTGTTGTTGCGAACACGATAAAGAGAACTGTGAAAAATCGGCAGTGACCAGTTTGAGCAAGTTGTCAGTGTGATTTTGTGAGGATATTTCCAGGGAAAACAGAATTAAAAATGTCAGTATATAATTAAAAAATAAAAATAAAAATAAAAATAAAAAAAAAAAAAACACATAACATTATGAACAATAATAAATAAATAAATAAGAGAACTAATTTTTTTTTTTAAATTGTTAACTTGAGACTATTAACGATGAACCTTTCTCTCACTCTTTATTTTCCATTTATTTTCCATTCTTTCTCCCTCCATCTCTCACTCTTTTTCCTTTCTCTCTTGTCTTCTCGTTCCCAATTTCTCATTTTCTTTTTCTGTTCCATACTCATCCAGATAAAAAAAACACTTTAAATCGATCTCTATTTATTCACAATCATTTTCTTTTCTAGCCCTTTCTCTCTCAACCACATATTCTACGACCTAATTCACAAAAATACTCTCAGTCTTTCTGTGTCTCTCTCTCACTCTTTCTATCTCATTCTTACTCAATCTATGAATTTCTTGGCAATATGCTGTCTATTACCCTTTATATACCCTAATATACAAACAAGATATTTCCACCATTTCTTTTTCTCTTTTTTCCAACCATATATCTTCTTCTTTTTTTTTTTTTCAACCATTTATGTTTATTTTTATTTTTCCCAACCTCATTATCTTTTTCTCAACCATATATCTTTTCTTTTTTTTTTTCACAACCACACATATATTTTTTTATTTTTTTTTGCTTTTCTTTCTTTCTTTCTTTCTTTCTTTTTTATTCATCTACACATCTTAGCACCAAAACAAAATTAAAAAACACCAGTCTAAATAAAAGATGAGTAAATCCTACCTTCACAAGACAAGCCATGTGACGTGACCCCTGAGAGGGCCTCCCTACACACATTGCAGTACGTGGGCCTGGCATGGGAACACGCATACCAATTATGTTGACCTGACATCATTTCAGTGTGACTCGTAGCCCCTTGCTGTTAAAAGAAAAACAAATTTATATATATATATATATATTGATAAAAACTTAGAACTGAAGCAAGTAAGTAAATAAATAAATAAATAAATAAATAAATAAACAAACAAAATTAAATACTCTCCCTGATAATAATAATAATAATAATAATAATAATAATAATAATAATAATAATAACGATGATGACAATACAACAACAACAACAACAATGACAACAGTAGTAATATGCAGCACAGTGTTTCAAAAACCTAGATGACAAAGAGTCGACGCACAGAAACAGAAAAACCACAAATCCTTCAGAACCCCAGCCTACAGACCTACAAACGTTCAGACAAAATCTTTTTATGTACTATTCAGCTAGTAGACAGCTGAACTGACAATGTTGTAATGGAAATCTCTGTTAACAGTTTCGAATAAAACTGTTAAAAATGTTCATTAATGTCATGGCAATATGATTAACATAAGTGGCTGCAGTCAAACAATTTTTGGACCGTTTGTAATACCATGGACAGTGTCTCTCTTCCTGTCGGCCCCTCCCCCATCATTCACCATCCACTCTCTCTCTCTCTCTCTCTCTCTCTCTCTCTCTCTCTCTCTCTCTGTATGTTTGAATATATTTTGATGTTGCATGCATAAAGATTGTACGGGTATAGTGATTACGTGTGTGTGTGTGTGTGTGTGTGTGTGTGTGTGTGTTTGAATATATTTCATTATGTGCATAAAGATTATATATCCGTGTGTATGATTTGAAATACATTTGAAGAACACAAGATCCATAATAATAATAATAATAATAGTAATAATAATAATAATATAATAATAATAATAATAATAATATAATAATAATAATATAATATAGTATATGACATAATAATTCTTGTACATATTTCATTCTTGACATGTATAAGTATATACATTTGGTGATATATGTAAATATCTATATCTATTTGTCTACACACTTATATATATTTATGTACAAATATACAAATATATACATACATACATACATACATACATACAAACATACATATGTGTGTGTGTGTGTGTGTGTGTGTGTACATATAATAATCTAAAAAACTAATAACAATAATTCAGAAGTGAGCATGTATTATAACATAATAAAAATAAAGGTAATATAAAATAAACGAATACATTATTATTATTATTATTTTAGAGCATAATAGTGAAAGATAATAAGACCTTTCCTACACACACATACAGACACGCGGAGACACCAAGACACACCAAGATACACACACAAGCACAGATACATTACACCCCCACATATCCCACACATACCCCACACATACATACATACACACAGGAAAAACACACCCATACCCATAAACACACAGAAACTTCAACACCCACACACACATATACACATGTACAAAAGGAAACAAAATGCATATTGTTTTTTTTTTTTTAATTTTAAAAATATAGAAGAATAAAAAAAAATAAAAGGTGACCAAAGAAAAAAACCACCAAACTGGACAGTCATCAAAACACAACCTGTTAACAAAAGATACTGAAAAAAAAAAAAAATTAAAACTCTTTTAAAAAATCTTTAAACTGTACACCAACCACCTTTTGCTATTTACCACTTGCCAGCTAAAGAAGACCTTTAGTCCATTGCAATTGTAAAGAAACATGTCTAACATTATCCATAAATAGCTGTTATATATATATAAAAAACTAAAATATGTATATATCAATAATTCTATATGTGGATGCCTGACCACTTTGAAGTCCACCCACTCTCCTGACAGAACAAAAGAGATGAGTTTCTTACAATGCTGAGACATGTTTGTAGATGTAGCAGGAGTCTGTGTAAACATACAGCTCACGATCTGCATCTATTTTTAATACTGGGAGTTTTCAGTGTACGCGAACAGGTCCTTCTGTACCTACATACTATGATGTACACACACACACACACACACACACACACACACACACACACATATACTAAGTAGTATTGATGTTCAATACATTGTGCCATATAGTTGATGCTGTATACCTAGTATTAATATGTAGTAGTCTTTGGTTTGGATCAGTGTTGGTATATTTGTTAAAATCTGTAATGATTATGTGTGCGTGTGTGCACATGCATGTGCATATGCATGAATATGTGCCAATGAGTATATGTTTGTGAGTGTACATATATGTATTTAAGTGTGTAGGGTTTTTTTTAGTATGTGTATTATTATGCATATTTATTCAGTGGTTATATAAAAATCTCATAAACGCATATATTCAAAACCATATAAATCAGATATGAAAACGTCATTAAATTTTTTTTTTAAAACGTTCAAATTCGTACAATGTCTGACTAAAGACTATGACATTAACCCTCAAGTAAATATCTGTGGATCAGTTAAATGTTAGAAAACTTCTCCTATCCACCAACAAAACTCACCACTTGCTCTTCATACACCGTGCTTCCTGTGGAAAACTCAGGCATGATGTCCACTCCAGAATCATCTTCAGTTTCCTTCACCGAGGACGTTGACCTCTCTGCAGGTAAACACGACCGTATGAATCTTCTACCAAACGCTTTGAACATTTTCACAGTTTGGGAACTAAATTCGGTCTCCCCTAGTATCTCCAAGTTAAAATTAAACTTTAAAGTTTTTTTTTTTTTTTTTTTTTTTTTTAAAAGACAAAAGTGGACTTTGATGTTGACCACTTAAGTCTTTTAGAACTGATCTTAGAAGACCTGAAAATTCAACTTGGGTACTAATGGATCAGTATAATAAAATGTTGTATAAAATAGAATGTAGAACTGAAAATTCACAATGGAATTCACTGACTAGATCAGTGTTTTAAAGGATCCAGGCCTAAAGTTTATCTCAAGTTAGTGAGATATTCCTGTGTATCATGTTTTGTAAGAACAAATCCCAAATCCTCTTTGCTGCTGATTATCAAAAATTGTTTTTAAAATAATAATAAAAGTCAGGCACTTGATTGTTTGTTATATGGAATCCTTCATATTATGCTTCAGTTAGAAAATCTTTTTAAATGAGCAATATAAATAAATAAATAAATAAATATATAAATCCACTTCTCGAAGTTCCTGTATGAAGTCAGTTCAACTTCTATTGTTTATCTATAAAGTCAGCATCATTTAAAACTGATGTTTTCTAAGTTCACAAAATCCTGTGTTTCCTTTCCAGTGCTATTTTTTATTTTTATTTTTAAATGTTTGTAAATTTGTACATTCTTAACAGCACTTGAAGGTTGAAAAAAAAAAGAAAAAAAGAACAACACAAACTGAAAATGTTTAAACCAACTCATTCATTAAAAGAAGCTTTAGACTTCATCAGAAAAATATAAAAATAAAAATTTAGAAATTTGGTTAACCATGAGAATCAAAAAGTAGAGTCAAATTGAAAACTGGAGTCATTAGAAGAAATAAAATCAAGAAAACTGGTCATCAACAGCAATCAATCATCCATTAAAATTGAATGTCATCAACAGAAGACAAAAAACCATATCAAACTAGTTATCAACAGTGAAAGTCATCATCAATTAAAAACCAAGGACACAAACACAAAGATTTAAATCATTAAGTGATAGCCCAGTATCATCAAGAAAAATACAGTCATCAATTAATAAATAAAATCATCAACTCAGCAATCTGAATCATCAACAGCAGAATCCCAATCAACAGAAAAATCAGCTTCCACACAATCAATTCATCATGATGAAATGTTTATGAAAAAAATATTTTCAGGAAAAAAACAACAAAAAAGTATGTTCGGCAATAATAATCCACGCTTATTCTTTTTATAAAAACGTTTTGTGAATACACTTGAGTGACTCATACATATATACATCTACATCTATTTAGTGTGTGTTTTAACTGCAATACGAACCACTTGAAATGTTTAAATATCATATACAGAAACAGAAACCGCAAGCTTGTAAAAGTGAGTCAAACAGTTTATATAGAACATTGAACTGCAAGCCCAGGTTGTAATAACAATAATATTAATAAAAAAGAAAATGTTTAATACAGTAGTAAAACTATTTCAGGTGTCCGTACAGTGTGGTGTTTATGTATTTGTTTAAATATGAAAGGCAGAGTGTGCAATAAACAGCTTTAGTATTTGCAAATAAACAGGTAAGTAAACATAATAAGAATTAAAAAGAACTATTTCAGTTGATCCTTTTCTGAATAAAAATAACACAAAATGTCCTTAAGTTAAGACCATCTTATAAGGCCACTTCAGGTCTGCATCCTTTATGACTATGGCACTAAAAGTGAACTACAGAGGCCATTACTGTTCATAGTCACTGTTGGCCTTGATGTATAGTCAACAAATGAATGGAAAAAGAAGAAGAAGACTATTTCAAGTTTGTATCCTTTAAACAGCTGGATATTTGCACCTAATAGTCAACTAGTCTTTCTTAGACTGCCTTAAATTAAGATAATCATTTAAGGCCAGTTTTTTTTGTATTCAAACATTAAGACTATTTCAAATATTCATCCTTCAAGTCAAGTTAAAGTATAATCCTTTGAGATCATTTTAAGCAGAATCATTTAAGGCCATTTCACATATATTACTTAAGACAATTTAGAGGCTATTTTAGATTTGAAACACTTCAAGTATGGATTCCTTCAAAAACCATTTAATATACTGAATTCTCTAGACTGTAAAAAATATGAAACCAACTGGATTTTTCTTCTTCTTCATAAGAAAACAATTACTTTATACTTCTTCAGCAAAATATATCAGCTTCAATGTATATCCTTTGAAATTACAAAAAGATCTTCACATTTCTCTCCAAAGAATAAAAACCCAGTTCTATATTTTCCTCGTAACCGAGAAAGAATACAAATCATTTCAAATTTTCTTCATAAGAATACAAATCATTTCAAATTTTCTTCATAAGAATCAAAATCACACCAAACTTTTCTTCACAAGTAGGAAATCCACTTCTTAACAAAAAAAGTCTGTTCAGATAGTCTTTGTACATTTAAAAAGCAGTTTCAAAATTTAATTGGAATAAAACATCAAACATTCTTCAAGGTTACTTCAAATTTTCTTTAACAGAATGAATGTAAAACTCGATTATTTACAGTAAAGTTTATCTTGGTACCAGACTCATCTGTGATATGAAATTAAATTTTTTTATTTCAACCACAAAATTAACTTAGATAAACTTTAATCAATTAAGTGCAACGAATCCAAATGGTTAATTCTTCAATTATGTAGGTTGATCTTGGCAAGTTCTATGATCATTATTATTATTATTATTATTATTATTATTATTATTATTATTTACTGTTTCCCTCTCTTATATCTGTCCATGGCAATATCAGCACCAACAATTTTTATTGACAACACAAAATAATTTCACAATATGCCAGTTATGTATTTAAAGTTTTGTAATTTTTTTTTTTTTTAATTTCCTTTTCTCTCCCATTCATGACTTTTCCTGCTTGTTTTTGATATGCAACAGTTTTGGAAGTAATAGTCAGTTTATAAATACTGCCATGATTAAAATCATTAACTTCTTTTTTTTATTAATTAATATTATTATTATTATTTGATTTTTTTCAATATTCTGGTTCCGGTAATAAAGATGTCCACTTATGACAAAATAATAATAGTAATATTATTATAGCCTGGAGGTTAATAAAGATTTCACAGTTTGAAGTCACTTTTAATAGTTTTGTTTCCACTTCATGTCAGGTATTTTATTCATTTTCATATTCTTTTTATTTCACTAATAAATCGAATGACAGTACTTTGCTGAAGATTTAACAGTTTACACGTCAAATTTGATAACTTTGTCAATATTCCCCGACAAAAACCATCAAAGGTATTTTCTCTGGGCTTTCTGGTTTTTTTTTCTTTTTTCCATCAGTTCTATTGAATAGCTATTGTGTTCGGTAAAGACTTTTTTTTTTTTAACCCCCAAGTCTTTTCATTATAAAAACCAATGTTTGTAAAAGATGTCTAACAATTTGGCCGTTCTGCTGAAGAGTTCTGTCATCATTTTCAGACAGAAATAAATGTTCTTCTTTCTTTCATAAAATTCTTTTTAATTTTTTAAATTACTGTAAGGTTGTCAAGTAAATCAAACATCAGTGAAGTACATGCTAAAGACTTAAGAATTTTTTCACAGTTTGATGTCACATTCATCAATTTTATCAATATTTTATGACAATATTATATCATGGAGTTTTCTTCTTTTTTTTTTTTTTTTTTTTTTTTTTCTCACTTGGTAATTTCATTAAGAAATTCAGAGCTTCCACATTCCATAAAATGTCCAACAAATATTCCAGTCACATTTGGCAGTTCTGTAACATCTTTATGACAAAATCATAAAAAAAAAAAAAAGTTTTTTTTTCTTAAATTTTGCTTTTTTTGTTTGTTTGTCCAATTCATTGGTCAACAAAATCCAGGTTCAATTATTTGCTAAAAAAAAAAAAAAACCCGTCAAATATTTAACAATCTCACCACTGTTTTACATGAATGATTTTTCTTTCAGATGTCAAATTTGATAAGAACTCAATCAGCTCTTGGAATGAAAGAGTTTTAAAAGATCAGCTTATTAACAAACTGAATGTCTGCTATCAATTACTCACAAAATCGTAACAGCGTGCTTATTAACAACTATACCACCACTTTACAAAATCACAAGAGCAGGCTTGCTATTAATTGCGTTATCACTTAACTCACAATAATCAAAAAAAAAGAAGAGTTTTGCTTAGGGTTTTGAATATTTTTCATTAACGCAGTTCACTTTGTACCTAAATCCAAATCCCTCTACAAGTTCTTTCAGCACTTGAATAACAGAATCATAAAACAGTTCTTCTTGCAGTTTTAGATAATCTTCTGACCTTTACTTCAAGTGTCCCAAACGGTTTTGCTTATAAAAAAAAATTTTTTTTTTTTTTTTTTTTTTTTTTTATTTCATCAGGTCTCTGCAAAGAGACCCACTAGTCACAAATGTCACTAACAATCTGTCACTATTCATCCAGTAAGCAACAGGTGTTTTTCATAAAGGTTATTATTTACAACCATTTCGCCAGGTGGCTAAATATTAATTAACTCCACATTTCTTTATCTTTTCTCCCTTCAAAGCAAATCAAACATTTTCATTCACAGATCTTCTTCACATGCAACACAAAATGTTGATTTTTTAAAAAAATTTTTTTAAAAAAAAAAGGTTTTACTCCTTTATATCTTAAACTTAAAGGATCCCGAAAGTGTTGTTGTTATGAATGAATATTTATGGTCCTTCTTGTGCTGTCCTATTTTCGGGATGACTGTTATTGATATTCAGGTCCAGTGCAAACAGCTATGATGATTTATGAATGATAATTCAGTTCCCAAATTATTAATGATCAAGTACTTTTGAAGCAAAACACTTTGTTGCGAGAATTTTCACACATAGCTGAAAAACCACATTACGCTATTCAAACAACACACAAAGTCAAAAATTAGCAGTATTAAATTATTTAAAAAAAACAGACATGGTAACACTAAACTTCTCCTTAATATTCTCCTAAACTTCTCCAACTGAATAAAATAAAACAATCTCATATCAAACAGGCTTTCCCCAAAACTCCACTCAAACAACAGGATATTCGCTCTCTTCTCTCTTCAACACGGCGACCCTCTAAACTTCGAGTGAACTCTTCCGAAAAATGACATCTTCTATGGCGTGGGTGGTACCACTTTCGACCATCCAGGGGTGTGTGACTGACTGTTGTACACTTATCATCGACACATCCTGCATTGTTGTAACAGAGAGGTTCAGCCTAAAAGCTAGCCCAGCCCAGCCCAATGAATGAGACATTTAAAAAAAAAAAAAAAAAAAAAAAGTTGTTTTATATCAGATCTGGTCTCTCTGTCTTTTTATAATGAACATTTGACAGCTGAAACCTCTCTGTAAAATTGAATGGCCTTGACACCTGACATGACACCAGAGAATGAACTGTAGCTCAGCTGTAGAATCCACTGATGGCCACCCACAGCAGTTACAGGATCAATTCTCGGTAGAGGAATGTGGTATGTTATTTAGATCACTGGCTTGAGGCTTCACAGACTGCATGGTCAAACCTTTTTACTGCACTCACTGGATAATTTTCCATTCTAAACACTGCCCCATGATTAATTTACTAAACCCACAGAGTAAATGTTCCTTCTCTCTCTCTCTCTCTCTCTCTCTCTCTCTCTCTCTCTCTCTCTCTATATATATATATATCTTACTATCTAACCATGAATAGCTTAAGAAATAGCAGCTGTGTTTTTCTTTTATCAGTGTAATATAAGAAAGGTAAAAAATCACTGAATCTCATACAATGTTAAAAATAAGTTTTAAAAAATACATTCATTTATTTTTTCTTTCAAAATTAATTCTTTTCTTTACTGGCCTGTACGTAAGGATTTAAAAAAATAATAATATTCAACCATCTGTCTCTCCAGTCTTATAATGTTAAAATGTTTCATGATTGCTTTTAAACAAACATTCCTTAAATTGTTTACAGTTCAGTCTTCGTCACTTTTTTTCTCATTCCAACCACCTCTCCGATATTAAAAGGTCATGTTAGGGGAGGGTATTGGCTGTATCAGAAAGGAAGAAGGTTTACTAGAGCCTTGAATCATTTCTCTTTAGCTGTTTTCAGCTATTTTCCCAATCCAACCATTACATGATACCTTATACACATAAGTTCCCCATACATAGGTTTTTTTAACACTGTTTTTTTTATGGTGTGGGCTGGGATATGGGGGTGACAGAATTATTGGACCATTT
>CM022666.1:2463615-2498615 GCA_012295275.1 Chrysomallon squamiferum
CTGAACCCAATCATGTTTCTTCAATTAATTCTTTAAATAAAGATGACTGATGATTTTTTCAGAGCCAATATCCTCTCTCTTTTACTGCCAGTTTGCATCATGAAAAGATATTAGAAAAATGCCTGATAGCCTGAGTTTTTTAGTTATTTATTTAAAAATGTTTTAAAAAATTTTAAATTTTATTTTTTTATTTTTAGGTATATATGTGTGGATGTATGAATGTATGTGTGTGTGTGTGTGTGTGTGTCTTGGTAGAGGAGGTTACACAAATTTTGGGGAAATATATAAAATGTAAATGTACCATGAATATAATTTCAACATTTATACTGAAATTAAAATATTAATTTTAAAATCTAATAATTATTATTATCAGCAAAATTTGTTTTAAAAGCCAAATAGAAATTAAAATGGATTGAATTTATCTTTACAATCTGTGTAAAAAAATAAAATATATTACTAACAGAATTTATTTTTAAATTATAAAAAAATTCATCTTAAAAATTGTACAAAAAAGAATATGCATGTGTGTGTGTATATCTGTTTGTGCGAATGTATTAAACTCTTACAATCTGTATCGAAAAAACAGTACCAAACTCGTCTTAAAACCTCGGTATTTCATTTCATTTTATTTTATTTTAATTTTATAAAAAAAACACTTAAAAAAACGTTCTCAAGATATAAATAAAAGTGCAGACAAGCTAAAAACGGACTGAAGTAAACGCATTAAGAAACAAGTCAAGGTAAATTAAACGAAGAAAACTAATTAAGTTAATTAAGTAATAAAAAGGAATGGTTTAAAGAACAAAGAAAGAGTACTGAATGCTGGTCATAGGCACTGGAATCGTTTTAGTAATTAAGCGTTTTATTAGAGCTTCAGAAGAGTTTAATGAGTGATATAAAAAAAAAAAAAATCGACCGATAAATTCTTGAAAGAGTGCCACCATATCTGTAATGCGTAAGATATTAATAATAAAAAAAAAAAAAAAACTACGACAACAAAAAAATAATAAAAGAAAAACATTAAAATAAATCTTAAAAAATCTTGAACCCCCCCAAAAACTAACAACAGAAAAAACACAAAGAATTTTTTTTTTTTAATTTTAAAATTAAGAAAAAAACCCAACAAATTTCTTCATTTTTTTCTTTTTAAATGTATCTTCAATACAATATTATTCATTTAAAAAAAGTTATTCATTAAAAAAAAAATAATAATTAAAAAAAGGGTTCCTCCAATATGAATCTATTAAAAAAAAGGCTTAATACAATAAATAAAATGAAATGAATAAATAAATAAATAAATAAATAAATAAATAATAAAAACTTGAAATAATAATAATAATAATAACTTTAAAAAACAAAATTAAAAAAATTATTTTAAATATCTTAAAAGTCAAACTTTACAAATAAACCATAAATATAATAATTATAGATAAATATATATTAAATTTCATCTGGTGAAAGGATCAACAGACCTCAAAATAGCCTACCTATCTGAAACGATATCACACTTAAGCACAAACAATAAATTAAAAATTATTACTATTTATCATAAACAAGACCAAAATAACCATTTAGTAACAAACAGTCTGTATGTACACAGTCTGATCACTGAAAATAAATAATCAGACGTTTTTATCTGTATAAAAAAAATGTATCAATTTGTGATAATTTTTTTTTTTTTTTTTTTTTTGAAAACCGGTCAATAAAGATTTCTAAAAGGGGGGTAATTCTGGTTGTTGTTATTTTGGGTAATATCTTTGAATTAAGTATAAATAATTACTATTTAAAAGAAATACAGATCTATATTCAGAAATGTTAATTCACGATAAATTATTATTATTATTATTATTTTTATTGTTGTTTTTATTATTATTTTTATTATTATTATTATTAAAGTTGTTGTTAATGCTATTGTTATTATTATTATTATTATTATTTTAATCTAATTAACAAACTAACCAAAGAACATTTTAGATTTGTAAAAAAATACATACTAAAATCCAGTTGTTGAATTTCATTTTGTTTTTAAATTAAAATTATAATTAAACTGAATGTCTAAACAAGCTTTAATTTTAAACACCTATGATGAGTGAAATTAATAACATTGAAAACAACAATAACAGTAATAACAATAAGTAATAATATTAATAAAATAATAATAAGTAATAATATGAATAAAATAATAATGAGTAATAATATTAATAAATAATAATAATAATAATAAAAATAAAATAAATAAACAAATTAAATAAATAAATAAATAAAGAAACAAAATAAATAAATAAAAAAAAAAAAAAAATAAAACAGAAGAAAAACGAAAAAGATAAGAAAATATCCCAAAATATCAATTATTGCCATTTGTTTTTCTTGAAGAAATTAAACGTGCCAAAAACAGATTTGGCACTATCTATAAAACATGAGCTGTAAACAGAACCATCGTAACATCCAAAACACCAGTGACTAATAAATTTAAAATTCTTGTTTTTTTCCAAGATGAAACTATTAGTAATATCAAATCATGCACCATCTGTATTTGTAATAAGGTTCCTGGTATCAACAATTTTTACACACAAACAGACAAGCACATACATACATATCTATGTGTATTTGTATATATACATACATACAAACACACATACACATATAAAACATTTTGTGTCTTTTAAAAGAAACAAAACAATCACATAAAAACTGGCACCATATTTAAACTGTTTATAAAAACTATTACTACATCATCATCTTCCTAAATAAACAAAAAATAATTTTTAATTGCTCCATATTTTTTAAATGAAACTAGAAATGCCATCACTCTGCATGAAACATTCACCACAAAATTAATCACTTAACATCCAAAATATTCCTTTTTTGATAACAAACTAAAAATTCTATGAAAAACTGGCAGCTTGTATAATACATTTATCACAAATACAACTACTTTAATCTTCCAAAATACATTTAATAATCTTCTTTTAATCATCTGTTTTTTTTGTTTTTTTTCAAAAACCTGCATCTCCAAAACAAACAAATAAATAAATAAACATCACACGAAAATTATCATTATCACAAAACTACACACAACCTTACCTCTTCGAAAAACTCCAATTAACAATAATTCCATTTTCGTCTCTTATTTTTGTTTTAAAAAAAAAAAAAAAAAAAAAAATAAAATAACACCCTCAGAACTGTAAATATTTCACCAAATATTTTTTACAAAGATGACAGAATTTTTAATTTTTCTTATCCAAGAAAATTGCTCTGCTCGTATGGAACGAGAGAGACAGATACGTCTGTTTGTGTGTGTGTGTATGTATGTATGTGTGTGTATATCCTAGCACTCAACACTGAATGACGTTTTTTTCTTTAATCTTGCCTTCTCTTGTGGCAAGCCAGGATCAATACAACACACTGACAGGGCTTTCAGTTCTCTCGTGGTCCCATTCAGCTGCTTTCTGGATCCAGAGACAGACGATGACGAAGATAGGTGTGGTTTTGTGACATGACGATGATGATGATGATGATGATGATGATGTATGCAGACAATCAATAGACGTACAATCATAGACGTCTATATATCGTGTTCGGTTCTGTGTGGTGTGGCGTTTTTGTAGGTGCGAGTGTGTGTGCACGAGTGTAGGAATGAATCTGTGTGTGTGTGTGTGTGTGTGTGTGTGTATGTTTGTGTTTGTATGCATGTTCTTGCACATAGATATTGACCTTTGTATGTATGTATGTATGTATATGTATGTATGTATGTATGTATATGTATGTATGTATATGTATATGTATATATATGTATATGTATGTATGTATATGTATGTATGTATATATGTAATGAATAGATACAGATACAGATACAGATATTAATGACTGTTTAATTAGTATCTGACAAATGAACAGATAATTCATCCTCACCTAATATTGATTCAGATGCGGGAAAAGCAAAACTTTACACGTCTGTTTAATTATCACTCCATTGTCTGTCTAATTACAGTTTTTCTCTGTACAAATTTATTTTTAAACCCAACACGAAACCACTGATATTGCTAACAATGGGTGTTTTTTTTGTGCAATCTTTCGAGTTCTGATTAGCATTCGATTTACAAAGCTTGTAAGTTTTAGGGAATTGATGAAAATGGTTTCACTGCAAAGATACGGAATCAAGCAGTTAAGGGTTTTAACTTAAATCATGTCCACTGACACTGCTGCTGCTGCTGTTGATGCTGATATTGTTGCCACCACTGTGGTTGGAGAAATTAACTGAATGCTGTTTATTCCAGTGTTCTGTTTGTTGGTGATGAAAGTTTGTTAGAGATAAGTAATGTATTTGTTTCTATTTGTTGTGGTCTCTGGTGCAGTTTAACTGACTAAGTTAAAGTGAATGGTATCAGAATATGCTCTCTATTAGAGAGACAGTGAGAGAGAGAGAGAGAGAGAGAGACAGAGACAGACAGAGAGAGAGAGAGAGAGAGAGAGAGAGAGAGAGAGAGAGAGAGAGAGACAGAGAGAGAAAAATAGAAAAATAAATAGCATAGACAGTAGAAAACAATCAGAAACAGAATGAAAAACAAGCATAACACAGAAACTGAAATAAACACAGACAGATGTGAACAGACAGATGCACAGGAAAAATAAAAAATACAAAATAAAACAAACAGCATAACAGTTTTTGAAATACACACAGATGCACAGGTAAATAATACATAATCAACAACAGCTACGTTTTTTGGCCAACACACAAGGCTTCTCATTTCACAAAGAGCAAATTTCAAACATCAGTTTAGTCTAATGATAATTAAACATCATCCCAGTGACAGACAGACACACACACACACAGACAGACACACACATATACGTAACTGAATTCTCCAGCCACTGTTTAACAGTTTGTCAGCATACTGGTTTCTAATATCACAAAGTGCAAGAGTGTACTCAGAATAATTAAACATCACTTCAGCAACATGGCCACAGTGTGTTCACGCAGTATGCCACTCGTAGTCGCAATGGTCACAGAACCAAACTGCAGAATCAGACACTTTAATTTATCAAGACAACACTGTCTGCTTGACTAGTACTTCCTTGTTGGTACTGTTTTGTTTTCTAAGTAGTCTGATAATAAAAAAATAATAATGATGATGATGATGATAGTATAATAAGTAATAATAATAATAATAATAATAATAGTAGTAGTATAGTAGTAAAGTAGTAGTAATAGTAGTAGTTGTAGCAGTAATAACAATAGTGGTAGTAGTATTTGTAGTAGTAATAATAATTATAAAGTAGCAGTAATAGTAGTAGTTGTAGCAGTAGTAACAATAATGGTAGTAGAAGTAGTAATAGTAGTAATAATAATAATAATAATAATAATAGTATAACAGTAACAGTAATAATAATAATAGTAATAAAAAAAGAACACATATTGATATAACAACGATAATGACAACAACAGTAATAATAATAATAAAAGTAGTAGCAATAATAATAAACAATTATATAATAAAACAAAATAAAATAAAGAGAAAAGCAAAGAAAAAACTAAAAATATTTGAATTTTACAAACTGTACTATTTTTCATTCAATAATAATCATTTACCACTTAAGTTATAATAAATCAAAAACTATTAAGCTACACGCTACAAGATTCCACAAACAAAACTAAAAGAAATCTGTCGAAACATTTACCTACACTGAATTAAACTTACCTTTGAAAACTGATCAACAATTTCTCATCATTAAAACTTGAAAAATAATTAAAATTAAATGTAAACTAAATTACACCCAGGATGTAAACAGTTTTTTTAAATCGTCAGTCAACAGAATCAAACTTAAACAAAATTCTCGTTAACTTGTTCAGTTTTCTTTTCAAAAGCGTTGGTGATTATGAACAAAAAGCTTAAATTAATTTTTATTCTTCCCCATTTATTAATAGGTTGGGTGTATGCTTTTTTCCTTCTTCCTTTTTTTCTTTCCTTGTGTGTGTGTGTGTGTGTGTGTGTGTGTGTGTGTGTTTAAGTTCCTAGAAAATTAAAAATATAAAAGAATGAGGAGATTCACATTGATTCCCGTTTTCTGTTTTTTTTTATTGTCAGTGTCCACAAAGAATGAAGAGGTATTTGGAAAATGAGCAAATCATCACAAAAATTTGGCCACATCTTCAAGTATAGATTTTTAAATGCTTTAAACATTTATGTTATTGCTGTTTAAAAGCTTTTTTACAAAATGATATCACACAAGAATGAAAAAAAATTGAATAATAATAATAATAATAATATACACATGTGTGTTTATTTAAGCTTTTTATAATAAATTTTTAATAAAGATATTTATAGAGTGAATTTTTGCAATTTTTTTACATTTTAAATACAAAAGGAAAAAAACAAATTATAAATTTGATAATTAAGATTTTTCTCTAATAAAGTGTTTAGATGAAAAATAAAATAATGTCAACATAAAATAATTAAAAGTCAATACACTAAAATTCACTCAATTTATATTAAAATAATTTACAGAAGGTCTCTTAAATAATTTTAGAGGTAATAGATTCAAATAATAATAATAATAATAATAATAATAAATAAATAAAATAAAAAAAATAAATAAATAAATAAATAAATAAATAAATAAATAAAATAAAAAACAATAAAATAATGAAAAAGAATATGAAAAAATAATAATGTATCAAATTCTTTATCTCTCTCTCTCATATATATATATATATAAATTAAATATTTTCAGAATTTTTTTTCAAAAATTATATTCTAAAAATCTAATCAAACTGTAATTTGTGAAATTTCACCTTACCTCTGTACCTGAATGTACCTGTGTGGATACTGACGTGTGTATCGTGGTACACAGCTGTACCTAGCTGAACTTATATTACTAATCAAGTCCACCTACATACTGACAACAGCTGGCTGAGACATACAGCATGCATATGTTAAAACTGATGTAACAAACGTGAAAATGCATAGACGATTACTTGCTTAAAATGGGCATTAGACAGGCGAAATAATAAAAATAATGTTAAATTATTTAGAAATAATGAATTTATTATTATTATTGTTGTTGTTGTTGTTATTGTTGTTGTTATTATTTTGAAAATGAGCTGTAACCTTTTATTTTGAGTTATTTATTTATTTATTCATTCTGTTTTATTTTATTCTGTTCTGTTCTATTCTAGTCTATTCTATTTTTTTGTTTTGTTTTGTTTTGTTTTGTTTTGTTTTTTTTGTTTTGTTTTGTTTTGTTTTGTTTTATTTTGTTTTATTTTACTTTATTTTTTTTTTTTATATAAAAAAATTTATTTTATAAAAAAAATTATTTTATTAATTTAATTTAATTTAATTTAATCTAATCTAATTTAATTCAATTTTATTTATTTATTTATTTATTTATTTATTTATTTATTTATTTATTTATTATTTTCTTGTTGTTGTTAACAGCAGATAAATAGTGTTAATTTTAACAGTTTTATCCTACTTGAATAGTCTGATAACATATTTAAAAATACTTTAAAACTGTTGGTTTATTTTTAAAATTATTTAAATTTGAATACATATTAATTCAAGTCAGAACATGCTCAGTAAATGATGTGTGTCTATTCTGGACTTGCCTTAGTTGGTTTAACTTTAAATTATATTAAGCAGTATTAAAATTATCAGCCAAATAATCAGTAATTCTCTGATATAAATAATCATTTGCTGCCTTATAGTGATGATATTAAGCAATATTAAAAAATTTAAAGAAATAAAGATGAAAGTAATGTAAATAATAGTTCTTAGTGTTATAATGTTATTTTACAAAAATGAATGGGTTTTTAGATAAATTTAAAAACAATAAAACACACACACACACACTCACATACACATAAAAAATATATATAAATAAATAAAAATAAAATACTAAAAAAAGCTAAAACAAAAATAAAATAAATATATAAACAAATAAAAAAAAATCATATAATATAAAAAAACAAAAAATAAATAAATAAAATTAATATAAAACAAAAAAACCAAAAAAATACAAAAACAAAATATAAATAAAATAAACAACAAAACAAAAAATTAAAACAAAACAAAACCAACAAAATTAAAAATAAATAACCACTACACAACACATAATATTCTTAATACACTAACAAAAGATCTCATAGCGTTAACACAAAACGACGCGATCGCCAAATTAACATTCGGTTATTGCACAACACAAACAAACGATTATTTTCTGTCAGCTATTAATCACACATCGCTGCAACAACTGTACAAAACACACAGCAAACTGTTGCCACTCTGCGAATTCACCAAAACGTGATGACGATGTTGTCCCAAGCAAACGCAAGAATTAACCTAAAGTGGTGTGCACTTCTCCAACTTCAAATTTTGTTTTGTTTGACAACACAACTGCGGCACATTGATTCACTCTCTATCATCGGCTGTTGTACACTGAAGATTTAGTAACTATGGACACACAAGTCTTCGGAGAAAGTGGGTTCAAAATTTGTTTCCATTAAAAAACTATGGATTTTGTTTCTATGACTCCCCCAAAAGACAGGAAGAAAAAAAAAAACCTCAAAAAACATACAAGAAGTTTTTTTTTTTTAAATACTGTTTGTGTGGTGGAAGATGAAACTGGGAAAAATTGGTTCCAGAGATTGTATTTCAGGTTTGATCCCATATTGATGAATTAAAAAAAAACTATAAAAAAAAATCCTATTTATAGGAAAATTTAAAGTTTTGATTTAACAAAATCTTTCTTAAATGGAAGCATTTGGTGGTGGTGATTTTAAAGAAAAGAAAGATAATGTTTTAATTCCTGTCTTATTTTGTTAATTACTTTTTTGAACTGTTTTGGCCTTTCTTAAAAATTAATTTGAAAATTAAATAAACATACACACACACACAAATACACACACACACACACACACACACACACACACACACACACACACACACACACACACACACACACACACACACTGTACAGACAGACAAACTATACAAATATGGGCACATACATATGGTAATACGATACAACGATTCAAATGACTATCTCTGTCAGATGACTATATTATTATCATTTATTTTGGGACAATTTTTATTTTTCATATTTTTTTTAAAAGAAAAAGAAACTATGACAGAAAGAAAGAATTAGAAATTAAGAACGATGAAAGAAAGAAGAATTAGAAATTAAGAAATGATGAAAGGAAAAATAAAACAATGAATGAAACCATAAACAATGGAAAAAAAAAAAAAATAAATAAAAAGAAATCTATGGAAGGTTTTTTATTCCAATTCCAGAGCAGTGTGTATTCATTAGCTTCCAAGCTGGAGGCAAAAGTGGTTTATTTTTGAAACAAAAATCTTCATTTATTATTTATCATGCCGGTAATAGATACTTTCATTCCAGTGAATGAAAGACAAAATGGAAGTTTTTAAAAAGACAGAGTGACTCAGTGTATATGTATGTGTAAGTGGGTAAGCAGACATGAATATATATAGATATTTATATATAGAAATGTTTATGAGTATATGCTTACATGCATGTATGTATGCATGCATGTATGTTTGTATGTATGTATATATGTAATATGTATGTATGTATATATATATGAATGTATGTGTGTATATATATGTTTATATGTGTGTATGTGTATATGTATATGTGTGTATACATATATATATATGTCTGTATATATATGTGTGTGTGTGTGTGTGTGTGTGTGTGTTCATTTGTATATGTCTATATCTCGGTCTATGAGTGTATATGTGCATGTGTATATGAATGTATGTGTGTCTGTGTTATGTATGTAAGTATATATGCATGTGTATATATACGTCTGTTTATATATCTCTATCTATGTGCACAAGTATGATATGACTGTGTATGTATCATATAAACATATTTATGAACACACACACAGACAGACTGTCTACACCAATCTACACCAAAAGTCTACACCACCAGACACACTCAGACAGGCAGGTACACACACCCCACCATCACTCCACCCACCACCACGGCAGTGCAGAACGCAACACCATCACAATGTATTGATTTGCACGACAACATTTGTTGTCTTTGTACAATATGCCCCATTGATGATATTGCAAACAGCACTGTCACCAGGCAGGCAGAGAGTATCGGAACTGTCCACACAGCAAATATTGATTGAATGTTTGCACACTATTGTGATACAAATGAAATTTCTTTTTTTTTTTTTTTTTTTTTTTTTTTTCATATCCTATCAGATTCGGTTTCTCTCGCGTTCTCGCTTTAATGAAAAGAACTTGATGATTATGTTGGCTCTCAATGAAAGGAAGATTAAAATGAAATAAACAAAACAGGCCCCTGTCTGCAGCTGAAAATGGCTGAAATAAATCATTGTCGTTGTCGTACAGGAATATGTTGAGTGATGGTGATGGTGATGGTGATGATGATGGTGAACGCATAACGAGAACAAATTCAGATACGTTTGTTTAAGATGGGTAAAAATAATAATAAATAATAAATAAAAATTATCAGTTTAAAAAAAAAAAAAAAATAAAAAAAAATAAAAAAAAATAATGAAATATTATATTAAAATTTACATGAATAGTGTTTTTTTTTTTATTATTAATTTCTTTTATTATTACTTTAAAAATGTTATTGATTCTGGTATTCATTTAAATCCCTATATAACTTGCTCACTGGTATTTACAAATTATGAAAGACCTCTCTTTGGAATCTTACTAGAACAAGTGACTATTAACAAAACTGAAGTGTGTGTATGTTAACTTTAATAATTAATTGAAAAACTTATGAATAAACACACACACACATGCACACACACACACACACACACACACACACACACACACACACACACATTCAGATGACAGCACCATTGCCTTACAAGTCACATTTAAAAAAGCATATATGACATTCACATGTGTTAGCATGCTAACTCAACTCAAGATGACAATACAACAGGTTCTACTGACACACAAGACAATCCCAGTCAGTATAAATGATCCAGTATAAATTAAATCTGTGATCTACTGTAATCCAGACAAAATGACCTATAGCCCACCTCCAGTCAAGATACCTGATCTTGTAACAATGACCTGTAACATAAGACTTTATTCAATCCTTTGACTATCCTGATTCAGTTCATACAATGTTACAGGTCACAGATACAGACCCACAAGGAAAATAAATCCTGTAACTGGTTTAGTTACCTACTGGATGTAATTCACTACAAATGACCTACAGTCTTCCTCCAGCAAGGATACCTGATCCTGTAATGCTGACCTGTATTTTATTACAATTCAAATAACTCCTACAGCTCATTCCTAGTTAGGATATTTGACCTGGTGAGATATCACAAAATGATCCTATGACCAATCACAAACTGATCTGGTGACCTATCATAAATAAATCATATAACCTATTACTAATCTGATCTTTGACCTATTTGAGCTTGTGACTATTAGCAACTGATTTGGTGATTTATTACAAACTGAACCTGTGACCTCTTACAAACTGAACCTGTGACATATTACAAACTGAACCTGTGACCTCTTACAAACTGAACCTGTGACCTCTTACAAACTGAACCTGTGACCTCTTACAAACTGAACATGTGACATATTACAAACTGAACCTGTGACCTCTTACAAACTGAACCTGTGACCTCTTACAAACTGAACATGTGACATACTACAAACTGAACATGTGACATATTACAAACTGAACCTGTGACCTCTTACAAACTGAACCTGTGACATACTACAAACTGAACCTGTGACCTCTTACAAACTGAACCTGTGACATACTACAAACCGAACCTGTGACATACTACAAACCGAACCTGTGACCTCTTACAAACTGAACCTGTGACATATTACAAACTGAACCTGTGACCTCTTACAAACTGAACATGTGACATACTACAAACTGAACATGTGACATATTACAAACTGAACCTGTGACATTTTACAAACCGAACCTGTGACATTTTACAAACTGAACCTGTGACCTCTTACAAACTGAACCTGTGACATACTACAAACTGAACCTGTGACCTCTTACAAACTGAACCTGTGACCTATTACAAACTGAACCTGTGACATTTTACAACACGGCTATTACAATATCAGCCTGTTACTTATTGCAAAACTGAACTCGTCAAAATATTACAACACGAACCTGTGACCTATTAGAAAACAGTAACCATTACAATAAAAAAACAATACAAATTTAAAAAAATGCACTAGAAACAACCCAACGACCACTCCCACACTGCCTGTCTCTGCAGTCAAGTGTGAACAATACAAATACTCAAATGCAGCATGAACACTGTGACCACTCCTAGGTTTAAATATAGATCACAACCCAACACCTGTTACAAATTACAGTTTGATCAGCTGTCTGCGCTTGTAACAGCTTGGTCGTCCCACACAGACGATTTGTGACAGAAAAAAAATCTTTACCTTCACCTTGATTACTACCTTGAGCTGATGAAGAGCAATGTCTGAATTAACAGACTCTGCCTCTCTACAATAAGAAAATAACCTAATCTGATCTGGTGTCAGATCCAGAGATTACTGAAATTATCAGACTTAAATAAGTAAATAAATAAACATTTATAACTTTAAAAGTTGTTCAACAAATACTGTGCAAATAGGTAACTATAAATTACAGTTAAGACAAAACCTGAATTTGATCGGGGTAAGGCAGAAGACTGTAAAATGAATCTTGAAGTGGATGTGCAAGTCAGTAGATGATGCTTGTGTTCTGTCCCAGTATATCTGCATATTGAGGATGGTTCATTAGTTACAGAGTAGTGTATGGCTCAAAAAATGTATAGAATATTTTTCACTACAAACAATGAGTTGATCTTCAGTAAGAGCTTTTGATTCTTTGACACCTGTCATAATGCTGTGGACAGAACTGAATAAATTAAATCTTAAAGATCTTTACAAAAAATTAAAAACGTAATTTCATTTTAGTGGAAATTTGTTTGTTCTTTGCTTGTGTTTAACTGTATGCAAGAGTTTAAATTTATTGTTGTTTGAGCTAGTGAGATGAAACGAGACTGAAATCTTTCCCTGACTCTGAACCAACAGTTTTATTTCAGAGTGCTGTACAGACAAAACATGCTGTGTACAGACAAAACATGATGTATACAGACAAAACATGTGCTGTACAGACAAAACATGCTGTTTACAGACAAAACATGATGTATACAGACAAAACATGATGTATACAGACAAAACATGTGCTGTACAGACAAAACATGATGTACACAGACAAAACATGATGTATACAGACAAAACATGTTGTATACAGACAAAACGTGTTGTATAGATCCAAAACATGCGGTATACAGACAAAACATGTTGTATACAGACAAAACATGCTGACTCAAATAAAACAAATGTTATGCGACTTGATTAACATAGACCCTTACATGATGAGCTGGCTCATTAATAATAATTGTCACTGTTTATCAGTACACCAGAAAGTTTTAACCATCTCTTTTGTCTGCCAACATCTGATGTCCTCTGCATCATCATTAGGAGGTGAAATGCAGGCAAACAGGAAGAAAATGGCTGAATAACCCCTGCTCAGTGCCAAGATCCAGACCAGTGTGTTTCATCAAAAACACACAAGTTAAACGACTGATATAATTTAATCAATAGTTTGTTGTTTGTTTTTCTTATGCCAACAGAATTATGAATAAATAAAAATACTAATAAAAATAATCTGAATAAAATTTTTGTTTCAAAGGCATCAAGTTCTACAGACATTAAAAACTGACTGCTTATAGCCATTTACTTTCCAGCTTATCTACAGTGATGAATTTATTAGTTATTTTGGATGTGCATACATGCATATTGCTGCAGGTGCATGTGCATGCATGTGTGTATGTCAAGTATCTGATTATCAGAAAATCTTCAGAAAAATTGCAAACCATATGACACTGACTTTAACCTGCCCCCAACCAAGGATTGATCCAGCAGCCTTTCATCCTGCTTTGATAAAAGAATTCTTATCATGGCTGGTCAGTGCCAGAACAGTACAGTGTAAACAGAGTTTCCCCTCAGTGAATATAAACATGAAAATAACTGATAACTGGTTTCAAATACTAGGGTATATCGGGAAAAGTCCAGATATAGCAAGACTCTTAAGTAGAAAGACCACACACACACAGAGAGACAGACAGACAGACAAATGTACTGACTGTCCAGTAAACAGCTGGTCTATCTATAGATTAAACAGACAGAGCAAGAGGATCTGTGCCAAGAAAAAGAGCAGATTCAGACGAGGAAGTAACAAGTGACCTGCCTCTGTCTGGTGCTGGAGCTCTCTGTGTGTGGGTGTGTTAGTGTGGGTGTGTGTCTGTGTGTTTGTGTGTGTGTGTGTGTGTGTGGGTGTGTGTGTTGGTGTGTGTCTCTGTGTGTGTGTGTGTGTGTGGGTGTGTGTGTTTGTGTGTATGTGTGTGTGAGTGTGTGTGTCTCTGTGTGTGTGTGTTTTAAAATGTGTATATTTGTCTGGTGTATGTGTTTTGATGTATGTTTTTGTGTGTGTGTATGTGTGGGTGTGCATTTTAATATTTGCATGTGTGTATATGTGTATATGCAAATTCAGAAACTTAAAACATAAAATCTACAAATCTGTTATGGTATTAATTCTGAAAAATCAGTTCAAAAATATATCTGAAATGTTTTTGGTTTTTTTGTTTGTATTTTTGTTTATCCATATCAGAATGTCAGAATATTTTCACATCATTCTCTTTTTTTTTTTTTTTTCTTCTTCTTTTATTTTTTGAATATCCTATCAAAGTCAAATTAATTTTAATTTGTTTTGTAATCAAACACTTCAGGCAAGAACTAAACCACTAAGCTCCATCAATTTGGATTAAAAAAAAAAATATCTTCTTGTGAAAATGTGATGCGTAAAATCAAATAATTATTCCAAATAGTAAAAGAACCTGCTAGAAATTGGCGTGAAACTGATTTAGAAGTTAAGTCGCCATGACATTATTTTAAATTTGATCCGAAGATAGGAAACAAATGAGAAATAACAGGTCAAGGGTTTGGGAAATAATATGTTATATACTACAAGTACCTGTGATGTTATTACACAAACGATCATTCAAATAATACACCAACAGAAATCTATTTATACTTTGTAATCAAACGCTGATGACTTTAAAAATAAAATAGAGAAATAAATATTTTATTCAGTGATACACTTAATACATTTTTAATCATCAGTTGGATTTCATATTATGATTATGAACTTTCATAATGCAAATAAGAGATGAAGAAACCCACACCGTTTTATTTTTATTAGCAAAAGTGATCTTTTATATAAACCTTCCCTAAACAGGAAAACACATATCACATTATGACCACATTTTTATTAATTTTGACATATAGAGGTATCTCATATTTTGACTTTAATCCTACTGAAGAATCTGAATGAGGAACATCATCAAACTCTGAATTATTTGAAGTCAAAATCAGTTTTCCCCAACAGAAATAACGAAAAGTGAATGAATATGTTCCCAGGTCTTTAACAATGCCCATTTTGATAAACTGGATTTACACATAATTTAAGCAAAAATCACACAGTTTTATGCTGCATGAAAAGGTCTGTTTTTGCTTCAGTCATGGATAGTACAACCTTTCAGTTAGGTTTTGTAGCTTTAAAATTTCATTGATGTCATGATTAATAGATCAGGATTATATCTATATATATATATATATATGAAAACAAAAACAATATTAAAAAAAGGCAAAGAAATAAAAAAAAGATATACTGGCACATTTTTTGCTGCAGAACCATCATTTGAACTCATCAAATTTCTCTCAAATTCAGTGTTGGAACATTTGAAGTTAGCACGGGTCAAAGTACAAGGCACCATTGTACTTTTAACCCAGTCTGTTTAAACTGATACACAATAATTTCTTGTGCTTGTAAACTCATATCAAGGAATCACTCGTAAATATCTTGATTAAGGCTGTAACTTTTAATAAACCAGTCTAGGGTTCTGGTGATATTTCTGTTCAAAACTGTAATCTGTTATGGGTTAACTAATCAATCAGCTGTCTAAGAGGTCTTTCATAAGCATAAGCACATTGCTACAGATAGGCAAGCACAGACCATAACCAATCTATATCATGCAGCACAGATTTTGAATGGGAAAATATGCTGACACATGAATCTAGATGGATCAATCCCATGACCAACTGTACCTTAAGCAGAATTGTAACAGTTAAGCTACAAAATCCAAAACAAATCAAACAAATGTCAACATTTTTTTTTTTTTTTTTTTTCTTTTCAAAATAATTCTATATATATATATATTATAAAAAAAAAAATGTAAGTCATTTTTTAAATTTTTTAAATTTATTTTTACTCTGTTAGAATACAGATAGATCAATGAAATCGTGAGACAGATAAATAGTGTAAAGCAATTTCTGTCCTACACAAAATTACTTGACGTAATGGAATCCCTTGCATCAACAGCTTAGATCTGATTCGTTATTTGTAATTGTTGTTGTTATCTGTTATCAATACCAATGATATGAAGAAAAAAAAAGATAATAATTCTTTGATGATGACAGCGTAGATTGTACCATCTGTCATTATTTATATAAATGAAAAGAGCAATCTGCTGATGCAATTATATGTACACACCGGTCGAATTGTGACTTGATGTAACAAACATGAACAAAAAATCTAAAAAATCGATTCTTATCGTAATTTCTGTGGCCAAGGACACAAAGGTTAAAAAAAAATGGTGTTTATGTGTGTGTGCATGTGTGTGTGTGTCTTGTCTTGTGTGTGTGTGTGTGTGTGTCTGTGTGTGTCTGTATGTGTATGTTGTATGTATGAATTTTAATTTGAAGTCTAAACTGACATTTGAAAAGTCTAAACCGACTTTGTTGTTTTTCATGCAAATTTCACACTAACATTATATTTGTATATATGTGTGTGTTCATGTGTTTGTGTGCATATTTTATATGTTGTATGTTTGTGTACATATGCATATGACTGTGTGTGTGTGTGTGTGTATTATGTGTGTGTGCATGCATTTATAATATTTATGTTTGTCTCTGTGTGTGTATGTGTTTGTATGTGTGTCTATGTTATACATACATTACTGATCCACAATCATTAATCATTCTTTTACAAAATTAATAATAAAACCCCCCCCAAAATACCCCATAAAGTGAGGGAAGAAAATGGTACACAAATAGAATACAAAAAAAAAAAAAAAAACAGAAAAAGAAATTCTCCTCTTAATCTTTGGGCTGCACAGTTTCAGAAAGAGCCACTACTGAAGCACTTCTTAATAAACACTGAAGTTGTATCTTAATACACGATACACTGCATCCACTGCACTTCTGCAGGCAGCTGGTGAATCAATTCATTTGTGTGTTTTTCATTTGTGTATTTACATTCTCTATGCACATGGAAATAAATAAATAAACAGGTAAATGAAATAAGCACACGCAAAGCTATTAATATATCGTGATTATTTCTTTCGTGTTTAAGGTGTGTCTGACTGAACGTGAATGGGTGTGTGTGTGTGTGTATGTATGTATGTATGTGTGTATGTATGTATGTATGTATGTATGTATGTATGTATGTATGTATGTATGTATGTTGTATGTATGTATGTATGTATGTATGTATGTATGTATGTATGTATGTATGTATGTATGTATGTATGTATGTATGTATGTATGTATGTATGTATGTACATATGTATGTATGTATGTATGTATGTATGTATGTATGTATGTATGTACGTACGTACGTATGTATGTGTGTGTGTACGTATATATATATATGTATGTATGTATGTATGTATGTATGTATGTATGTATGTAGGTAGGTATGTACGTACATACGTATGTATGTATGTATGTACGTACGTATGTATGTATGTATGTATGTATGTATGTATGTATGTATGTATGTATGTATGTATGTATGTATGTTGTATGTTTGTATGTTTGTATTTGTTTATGTCTGACTGGTCTCTGAATGTAGACAGTGTCTGGGAACACCCTGGCGCAGGATGATGAAAGATTTTAAAGTGCACAAGTGTTTTTAAACTGAAGATGAGAAAAAAGAAAAATGAGAAAAATATTGTAAACACTGCATAAATATTTCACACTCACAGACACAGACAGACACATGCACAAACACACACACACACACAGACATACACACACACAAATACAGACACATAAACACACACACACACACACACACACACACACACACACACACAGACACAGCCAAACCTAGAGACACAAAATCATTACAAATAACAGACAATGGCAGAAAACACAATAGACATTATTAATTGATGAAAATTGCAGGACACATATAAATCATAAAGCCGAAAGGAAAATGATTTCTTTTTTTTTATTCATCGGAAACAAAAATGTGTGGCAATAAAAAAAATCTGTAATGGTTTTAATGGACTGCTGACATTAACCGAATTATGAAAATGGAAGAAAAATGATGCAATATATATAAACATTTATTTACTTCTGTTTTTGTGTGTGTGTGTGTGTGTGTGCATTTATTGTTGTTATTTTTTAAGTTTATAATATTGTAAAATAATGATGATGATGTTGATAATAATAATAATAATAATAATAATAATAATAATAATAATGATAATAATAACATTGTAATTGGCTTTTATTATTATTATTATTTTTTTATCTTTTTATATTTTATTACTACTATTACTACTACTACTACTACAACAACTGTAGTTATTATTATTATTATTATCATTATTATTCCCACTAGTGCTGCTTTTACTATTACTGCTACCACTATTATTATTATTTTTGTAATTATTATTATTATTATTATTTTTACTACTACTACTACTACTAATACTTATACTAATACTACTGCTACTACTACTACTACTACTGTTACTACAATTATTATTTATTATTTCTGTTATTATTATTATTCATCATTTATTCATATGTTTATTATTAAAACTATTATTATTACTTGTTACGTGATGTAGAATATTGATTGTGTTTTAAGTGCACAAAAGAAATATAATGCTGGAAACATTAACAATCACTTGAGTTTGTTGAGATTTTTTTGTTTTTTTTTTTTGTAAATCAATTTACATGACATCATCCACTTTTTACAAGTGCGAATTACTCGTGTGAAATTCCATTGTCATGACTCTAACTAAACAATGAGAGAAACTCTATTTTTAAAATAAACAAATATTTAAATAAATAAATGAATGAATAAAATAATAATAATAAAATAATAATAATAATAATAATAATAATTAATAAATATTAATAATAATGATAATGATAATAATAATAAAAATAATAATAATAATAATAATAAATAATAATAATAAAAACTAAAATGTTTCCTAATCCACTTTATGAAATTACGAAACAATTCAAGCCATTCAAAATGCAACTGAAATACAATATGACCACACCCATCTCTTCAGAGATGTAAAGAGATTAGAAAACAACTCAGTCCTCTTGAATTTGTCCAACACCTTATTTCCCAATCCAACCTGTCCCAATTAATTCTAAAAACCTTTTAACAGTATTATTCTTCCACTGCCCAAAAGTTTGTTGTTTTGAGTTCCAATCATTCAAAGATCTCAACACTTGATTTATGTTTTTCCAATGAATATATTTCCCATTCTAACCATTATTTATCAGAGCACTGGTATGAGGTAGTTTAATTCAAGGTCCATATAATATCATCTGCTGTTGTATTTCAAGAACAAAACTACAGATTGATTTAAATATGGCTGTAATACTTGTTTTCCCATCTATGGTATGGTACATATTTAAAGATTCATTGCTGCTAACTTAAAGAATCTAGTCCATTATGTAGTATCGGAAGGATTCCTATACTGATACTTGAATAGCCTATAAGTGTAATAATAACAATAATTACAATAACAATAATAACAATAATAAAACTAAAAGTAGTAGTAGTAGTAGCAGTAATAGCAGTAGTTATAGTAATAGTAGTAGTCAGAGTAGTAGTAGCAGTAGAATTAAATAAGATTTTATATGAATTTTCAGAAACTTTCTTGCAGTTCAAAAGAAGTAGTAGTAGTAGTAGTAGTAGTGGTAGTAGTAGTAGTAACAGTAATAGCAGTAGTTATAGTAATAGTAGTAGTCAGAGTAGTAGTAGCAACAGTAGTAGCAATAGAATTAAATAATATTTTCATGGAATTTTCAGAAACTTCGCTGCAGTTCAGATTACAATGATACAAAAAAAAACCCGTTGCCATGAAAACCAAACTGCAACCAGGACTTGCAATTGCATTAAAATGTGACCTTTTTAAGAGAACTGTTGTTTTTTTTTGGGGGGGGGGGGCGAAAAAAACTGTCAGTTTTATTAAATATACATCACCTTCAGCGAATTTGCTGGAGTGTAAGTTACATACACACGAAACAAGTGGGAGCTGATCCTAGCATTTTAACACATGGCTGGCTCAGACAATGGCTGAGAAAACTTTCAACTGGGTGTTAAAACCTGGGAATAGTTCCTCTCTCTGAGGTGACTAGACAGAAAAGCTGTTTTATCGCGGCCATTTTTACTTCTTTTTTTTTTTTTTTTTTTTTTTTTTCCCAGACTTGTTGAAGTAATTAATAATTAAGATAAGCTAATGACTTACCAGTTTTGTCCTCCTCCCCCCCCTTGCTTGGAATCGAAACACACACAAAACAAGAAAGAAAACCTGGAAGTCAGATGAAAATCTACAAGTGTGGTTGGAACAAACCGACTCATTTGTTTTTCTTCTGGAGGGAGATAAGGAAATTATCTTCCGTTCCCTCTGACATTAAAACTTGTTATTTTTTTTTTTTTTTAAAACCCAACATTTATCAGTTAATTCCTTCCAAATAGTGAACACACAAAAGATACAAAGTATACATTAACTAATAAATGTCTTTGTTTTTCTTTTTTTTCGTTTTGTTTTTCTTGATCTATGGTGGTGTTGTCCTCCCTCTGAAATAAAATGGAATGGTCCACACACACACACACACACACACACACACACACATTCAGACACATTGGGAACCTGAGACTTAGAAATGGTGTTTAAGATGTGCCAAGGGTTGTACAGGTCAGAGATACAGTAACTGTAAGTAACAGCTGTATATCAAGCGCACATGGCATTTTCTGATACAAGACACTGAAATGTTCCTATCAAATATTTATTTTCTTTCCTTTCATGTACAGGCTGGGTCTTACTGATGTGAGTAGGAGTAGGTTTGGTTTTCTTTTTTGGAGAGAGAGATAGAGAGAGAAAGAGAGAAAGACAGACAGTCAGACAAAAGAGAGATGACTCCCAAATGAATAGACAATGAGTGTTTCTACAGAAGAAAAATAAGAAATAAATAAGTGAGTAAGTAAGAAAATAAAAAATAAATAAGTAAATAAATACAAAATAAATAAGTATATAAATAATTAAATAAATAAATAAACAAGTAAGTAAGTAAATAAATAAATAAGTAACTAAATAAATAAATAAATAAAAAAGCAAGTAAATAAATTTATAAAATAAATAAATAAACAAGTAAATAAATAAATAAATAAATAAATAAAATAAAATAAGTAAATAAATTTATAAATAAAAACAAAACAAATAAGTAAGTAAATAAATAAAATAAATAAATAAATAAAATAAATAAATAAAATAAAGCAAGCAAGAAAAAAAACAAGTAAATAAATTTTAAAAATTAATAAATAAACAAGTAAGTAAATAAATAAAATAAATAAATAAATAAAATAAAATAAATACATAAAATAAAGTAAGCAAGTGAACAAATAAATAAATAAAATAAAGCAAGTAAGTTAGTAAGTAAGGTAATAGAATAGAATAAAATAAAATAAATAAAATAAAATAAAGTAAACAAATAAGCAAGTAAATAAATAAATAAATAAATAAATAAATAAATAAAACAAACACAATTAATTACACTCATTACACACAGTCTGATGTAGCATGTTAAAAGAACTGATAGGAATACTGACTTTAATTAGCCGATTATTATTTTCATTACACCCACTGAATGTGCATGCATGCATGCCTACATGTGTGCGTGTGTGTGTTTTCTGTTCAATACTGCAATCACAGCTGCTGATGTGGAGATAACTGAACTAAATGAAAGATACCTGCCATCGAAACGGTCTTAGATTTGTGACACACACACTTAATTGGATGATATTGATGTCAGATATCTGGCTGTGTGTGTGTGTGTGTGTGTGTGTGTGTGTCTGATATGGATAGCTTTAATAACCAAGGGTTGCTTTGGTTTCCATCATTTGAAGTTCCTGGCAGGTTGTCAAGCATATAGTATGGGTTTATTTTCAGTGTTTGGTTGTAGATAGTTTGTGTATATGGGGTGTCATTTTTGTGTGTGTGTGTGTGTGTGTGTGTGTGTGTGTGTGTGTGTGTGTGTGTGTGTGTGTGTGTGTGTGTGTGTGTGTGTTTGTGTAGCAGCAGCAGTAGTAGTCTTTTCTTTCATTATGTATTTGACTGTAAGTCCATGTTAAATAATTTTAAATTGATGTCAAGTCCATGACAGATAATTGTAAACTGGATGTAATTCAGCTGAACGTCGATGATCTAAACTGACTAAAGAAGTCAGAAATGTATTTAAAGAGATGAAGCACCTTGCTGGAACATTTGACACTATTTACCATTCTAGACACAGATTACAGAATTACAGATGTGAGCAGTTCTGTGTTATAAATATTATATTTCTTAATGACAGTCAAATGTCACGGTACGTAATGTCTTGACTTTTGAAAACATTGTTTTGCAGCTAATATCATTACATAAAAGTAAAACGTATAATGGAATGGCTTTGGATGGCTTCCTCTTTTGTAATATCATCAGACAGACAGACAGATATCAAGATATGTATACCAAATAATTACTAATTATAGAATTTGTTTCATTATTCTTAAAAAAATTGAGGACCTTTTTATTATATTTTTCTTCAGCTCCATCTCTTCTGCTCTCTCTCTCTCTCTCTCTCTCTCTCTCTCTCTCTCTCTCTCTCTCTCTCTCTCTCTCTCTCTCTCTCCCTCCCTCCCTCCCTCCCTTTTCAAATTATTTTCCTCTCACCCACACAGACACATAAACAAGCAAAAGCAAAAAAAAAAAAAAAAGTCTATTCTGGATGTTCAACCGGACACTAAACCAGCTAATGCTGGATAATCTCTAAACGAGGAGTCCGTTATTCCGTCTGGAAGATTTATTACTCAGCCTGATTAAAACAACTGAGCAGTTGAGCAGTTTCTGCCGACTCACATTCTTCTCCCAATGGACCAGCCAGGCTGCATGTTAACAGGCAACAACAACCCTGTCACGAGGGTTAATACAGTTTGATCAGTGCAGCGTAGCCTCTTCTTGATCGCTTCAAACTGCAGTGGGCTGAATATGATTCAATACAAATATGGCACCAACCAGTAAGACATATTTATCTTTGAGAATACAGTGTGAAGATAAGGTTTGGAATGAATATGTTTTAAACGCTCACCATCCATGCTGGATTGAAAAATTGTTAAAAAAAAACAAAAAAAACAACCAAACATTTACAACAGAATTGCATGGTGGTAATTAGGTTTAGCGCTCATAATGGGGTGATAATTTAGCCTATCACTTATAATGTTAGTGATAATGTGGTGAATTGGATGTAATGCAATATATCAAACTTAATGTTAGCGATAGTGCAGCAGCAGTACATCCCACTTGATGTTTCTGGTAACACGATATTTAATATTTGGGTTAAAGTGGTAGCAAAGCTGATTGTAACGCAGAATGCTGTAATGCTGTAATGCTGTAATGCTGTAATGCTGTAATGCTGGATGCAGTAAACTGTGCATAATGTTAAATACAGTGAATCTTTATTTGTTCTTAAACTGAGTTGGAATGGGAAATAGCATCAAAATTCCATCAATGAAATCTATTTCTTTGACATTACATCATCAATATACATCTAATTTACAATTAACCAAGAACCAACTTATGACTATCATACAACTGACTTGCACCTGACTTATAACTGACTCATGCCTAACAACAGACTTGTGCCTGACTAACAACTGACTTGTGCCTGACTAACAACTGACTTGTGCTTGACTAACAACTGATTCATGCCTGACTAACAACTGACTTGTGCCTGACTAACAACTGACTTTGCCTGACTAACAAGACTTGTGCCTGACTAACAACAGACTTGTGCCTGACTAAAACTGACTTGTGCCTGACTAACAACATACTCGTGCCTGACTTACAACTGACTCATGCCTGACTTACAACTGACTTATGCCTGACTAACAACTGACTTGTGCCTGACTAACAACAGACTTGTGACTAACAACTGACTTATGCCTGACTAAAACAGACTTGTGCCTGACTAAAACTGACTTGTGCCTGACTTACAACTGACTCATGCCTGACTTACAACTGACTCATGCCTGACTTACAACTGACTTGTGCCTGACTAACAACTGACTTGTGCCTGCCTAACAACAGACTTGTGCCTATCTTACATGTGACCTACATCACCAACGTAATACAATCTTCCACCTGAATTGTTGCTGATAATCAGAGTGTTTGCTGAAGTAAAATAATAAAGACAAAATTGATCACACCAACATCAGATTGCACACACATAGTATACAGAACCTTGTTAAAACGAAACTGGTAGGAATACTGACTTTAATTAGCTAATTATATTAAAGTGTGTGTTCTGCTCAAAAACCTTAACTGTGGTAATAACAACTGTTAACATCGCAGTAATTAAAATAAATTGATGGTTACTTGTCGGAATCAATTCTTCAAGCTATGATTTGTACTAAGTCAGTGAAATTATTTGTAAAAGAAACATAGAGAGATGTCAGAAATGCTCATATATACAATGATAAGCACAGGAATATATATATGTATGCACATACTTACATACTATGATGATACACACAGGAATATATATATGCAATATTATATATATTTATATATACATAGATATGTATGCACATACTTATATACTATGACGATACACACAGGAATATATATATTCAATATTATATATATATATATACACAGATATGTATGCACATACGTATTTACATAGCTAACATACATACACATCCACACAACACACACACAGCCTACATTATTATCATACACACAAACGCGACATTATATTTACACTTAAACACTTTTTTTTTTTTTGACAATTAACCTGCTCTCTAACTCCTCCACCTATGAATACATCTGGACCCTCCCTGACAAATTCATTGTGTTAGCTCACAGACATGTGACTACGTCATATCTGTAATGCTGTTGTAAAAAGGATGACATTTATCCTGTGTACAGTAAAAGAAAATCTTGAAGACGTCAGAAGATTGTCTATTAGTGAAAGGATTTTTTTTTTTTTTTTTTTTTCTCTCTCTATTAACTCTTGTTTTTCAGTGGTCCTTTCTAATTCAATTGTCTTGTTTTTTCACTTAGCAGTGACGCATGACCTTGAAGGTAACTGCGTAGCACACACAGACACACACACACACACACACACACACACACACACACACAGACACAGACACAGACATTTCAAATGCAGTGACAAAACTAGAAATCATGTTTGAAGATGAATTTAGTTAGGAAAAGAAAAAGAAATCAGATTTGAAAATAATAATAAGGTAAATGGAATGAAGTATCATTTAAAACGGGTTGAAACATTTAGAATAAAATGAAGTAAAATAACATTTTTGAAACCACATGAAATAATATAATTTCATTTATATTTATACAAACAGTTTTGTTTATCAGATTATTAACTGATGAAAAAAATAAAATGTATCTGCATTACCCTGTTTAATAAATAAATAAATAAATAAATAAATACAATTCTTAAAGTCATTTCCAAATAATATGATCATAATAGTAACTGATATAAAAATAAAGCCAGCAAAACATGTCAATCATCATAATAATAAAGTTTATGTTACAAAACAACCTCATCAAATATTCTGCCAAGATTACTTATCTGTAAGGTTTAAAACAACCATACAAACATTCAGCCAAGAACAGTCAACAATAATAATAATATATATATATATATTAATATTCTCTATTACATAATATTATGTTCCATTCTAAAAAACAACAAAAAAAAAAAAAAAAAAAAAAAAAAAAACGTAGTGGTGAAAAAAATGATTTTTGTTTTTGTCTATTTTTTTTCTGTCTTTTTTTTTTTTTTTTTTTTTCTTGTAAAACAAAAAAAAAAACAAAACAACAAAAAAAAAACCCCACCAAACCATCCTGACCAAACAGTCTGACAAGATTAGGGAATGATTATTTGTAAAAGCATCGTGATGTCTCTTTTGGAAAGATTCCATTATTTGAACGATACCCTCAGGCAGATGGTGAAGGTGAATATTTTTTTTTTTTACGTCTAAAATGTCACCACAATTATCCTGACTCTATGACATTAAATACATAATCAGCCATGTCAAACAGTCTTTCTTTTTTTTTTTTTTTTTTTTCTTTTTTCCCTCTCCATTATTTCTAGAGTTAGGCATTAATGATAAGGACAATCATGTTCATGGGCCAGAAGCCATTTTTTTTTTTTTTTTTTTTTCCTTGCTTTAGGCTGTTTCTGAATGAATGAATGAATGAAAATTTAACACAAGATGCTTTAATATTAAAAGTACTATGGTATCGAATATACTATTTTATATGATTAATGAAAAAAAAACACCAACAGGTCCCCCTCCAAAAAAAGAAAACAATATGAATGAATGAATGAATGAAGGAAGGAGGAAGGAAGAAAGGTAGAATTGTCATTGTGACATGTTTTATTATTAAAAGTTCTATGATATCAAATATATGATTTTTATATGACAACAGTATCAATGAATGGATGAATTAATTAATAGATCAATATTTATATTAACAACATCATAACATATTTTTATTATTAAAGTTGGTGTAGTATATATGTGATTTAATGATTTTTGCTAATAACATATTTAATGAATATGTGTTTATCAAAATAAATCACAACACATTTTAATATTAAATATTATTTTGTTGTTTTGTTTGTTTGTTTTTTGAAGCAGAGTAAGCGATAATAAATGAGTGAGCTACTACCTGTTTATCCAAATCTCAGTTTATTTTAATATTAGGATTGGTTTGGGATCAGTGATTTTTGCAAGATAAAGGAATGAATGAATATGTACATAACAACATCATAACAGCTTAGTATTAAACATAGAGGGGTTTTTTCTGTGGATTTTATTTTTATTTTATTTTTTTATAGAATGAATGACTGAATGAATGAATGGATGGATGTTTAACAAACCACACAAAACATTTTAATACAAAAGATGGCTTAGCACTGAACATTTCAGTTTAAGAAATATGGATGAATGACAGAATGAATGAATGAATATATACTTAATAAAAATTTCAATATATCTTAATAGCAAAAATGATTTCAAAAATATTTAAAAAAAAATTAAAATAATAAAAGATAATGAATAAATAGTGCTTTAGTATGAAACACGATTTTTATTACAGAATACAATAAATAAATAAATAAATAAATAAGTAAATAAATAAATAAATAAGTAAATAAATAAATAAATAAACAAATAAACAAATATTTGTACAGCAAACATTTCTAAATACATTTATACTATTAAACACAGAAAATACCATCAAACCGTCTTTTCTCAGAAATCATTTAAAATTTCCTTTAACGCATACATTTTTTTGGTTTTGTTTTCATTAACAGTATTGCCACTGATGTGCATCAAGGCAATAATTGCATTGAGCCTGATAGGGTGGCTCCTGTGTTCAGCAATGACTCTCTTTGAACTGGGTTTAAGCCAAAAAACCAGAGAGAAAAATGAGGCATCATTAAAAAAACTTTTATCAGCAGTAACAGTTACATGTGGCTCTAAAGCCTGCCAGCATTTGTGAATAATGTAACTGATAATGTAACATAAACGCATGGAGATATGGACATGATTTTACACATGCATGCATGTTGTATATACATGTACATGCACATTCATATGTATATATACATATATATACACATACGTGTTATATACACATGCATACACAGAAACACAAATACACACTTTCACACACACATACAAGCATAAATACACATACAAGAATATACACACATGCATATACACTGAAACACACAAGAAAACGTAGTCTCTCACACATATACACAAACACATAGATATACATATATGCACTAATGACTGTGTTTTTATAAATGGCCAAATATGGCATGCCAAGTAAATAACAATTTAAAAATCTAATTTTTAAAAATAAAGGTGAAAGAGAAAGAAATAAGAATTGTAGAATGGAAAAAAAAAAAGAATAATAAAAGAAAAAGAAAAGAAAAAAGACATGACCACAAATTTCTAAAACAATTTTTAACAAACATTTTAACATAATGGTGTATGCTGAGAATTTGGAGATAAAAACAGCAAACACTCCCCACCCCCCAAAAAACCTCTAGATTTTAAAATTATTATTATTATTATTTTTATTTTTATTTTTTTAAAAGAAAACACTTTATAACTCATTTCAGAAATAAATAATACATAAATCTTAATAAAAATGACAAACCTGGTTCTGAATGATTGGATTTGACAGAAAAAAGGTGCAGAAATGAAGTAAATATTTTAACATGTCGACAGTATTTTGCTTTTTACACATCACAAATGAAAAAAAATTTCAAGTTTAATTACCACGAAAGACAGATTTTAACTTGAAAAAGTGTAGAGGAATGAAAACATTTGAAAAAAAAAAAAATGAATAATTGGTTCCAGTTATCTGAATAACTATCTTTAAAAATGTATTTATTTGTTTGTTTGTTTGGCTGTTTGGTTGGGTGCTTGGTTGGTTATTTATTTGTTTGTTTGTTTGTTAATATTTTATTTTACTACTTATTTATATTTGTATTTATTTATTTGATTGTGTTTGTTTGTTTTCTTTCTTACTCGTATATTTATAAAGTTTTAACAAGCATCTTACAAAAACATATTAACTCTTGACAAGAATTTTTAAAAATATATTTCAAATATATTCAAAAAATGACAAATCCAGCTCCAGTAATTATAGTACATATCTGCATTTATCATTTATGAACCATTCAGGAAAAAATATTAATAATTATACTAAAAACAAAATGTGTTTTTCAAGATAAATCTGTATCACACATGTGAAACTCTGTTATTAAGAGATCTCTACAAAAGCCAAAATGTAGCCAGGACATCTGTGAATGACTGACTGTCTTTAAGGAAAATGAAAAATTACAATATCTTGCTATTCATGAATAATTGCCTTTATCTTGAACAACAAAATAAAAATTTGGTTCCAATTATCCAAAAGACTATCTTTAACCATTTGTTTGTTTGTTTGTTTTGTTCGTTTTGTCTTGGATTTTTTCCTTTCTTATTCATGCTTAAACATATATTAAAAACTGTTTTAACAAACATTTTACAAAAAATAAAAAAAAAAAAAAAAAAATCCCTGACAACAACAACAAAAATAAATAAATAAATTTGGAAACATTTAAACAAAATAACTCTAAAAATTTATATTTTTAACATTCATGTCAACAAATGCCAAATCTAGCTCCAATAATTACACTAAATGCCTGCATTTATTTAATTTAATTTTTTTTTTTTTTTTTTTTTTTTAAAAAAAATAAATCTTTATCATACATGTCAAAAACAATTACTGTGTACTTATCTACTAAAACCCAAAACTGTAAACCTGCGGCATTATTTCGGAATCACTGTCTTTTAAGGTCAGTGAAAAATGACACCATTTCTGCCTGGCAAGAAATAATAACCAAAGCTCTGGTCTTAACTCAATCAAAATGCCCAGCCTGGCACAAACACCACTGGTCAGTGATCTGGTTTTAAATATGGACGGCTGGAAATTCAGCATACAGAGAAACAAACTTGTTAACTGCTCATTAAGATGATGAAAGAACAGACATATTGCTGCACAAGATTCAAAAGGATTCGCAGCACAAGAAGTTTGGGTATAAGTGAAAGTGTTGTGGGTTTAAAATGTAGTAAAATGCTTTTAAGAAAATGATTTGGATGTTTAAAAAAAAAAAAAAAAAAAAAAAAAATTTGGTAATTTGAGAATTATGGTAAAGATTTTGACAAGTAACTTTTATTGTGTGTGTGTGTGTGTGTGTGTGTGTGTATGTGTTTGTCTGTGTGTAAGTGTGTGTGTAGGTTTTAAATATGTAATAATATTATTAACTTTATGAGTATTTACAATCAAGTTTTAAAGCAAATATTTGACCAAATAATGAAAAATAATTTCTTCTTCAAAATAAACACTAATTTTTTTTTTTTTTTTTTTTCCTGCTCATGAAAAAATAAACAGAGATACATACAGGTGAAATTTTGCTCTCAGAATAATTATGATAAATAATGTTGTTCAGATTAACAATATAGATTTTTAATTTACACAGAATCATAGCAACAAGAAACTGATTATTAATAATTAAAAACAATGTCAATTTCTGAATACAGGAATTTGAGAATTTACACTTTAAAAAGTAAGTATTTTACATACTGTCGAGATTTCTGAATTTACACAATCACCACAACCAGAATCCTAGTACTTTTAATAATGAAAAAGGAAATTTTGAAAAGAAAAAATTTGAAAATTAACAAGTCTGAATTATTTCACACTAAGAAAAAAAATGGATTTTAGAATTTATTCTTTTCTTTCACTATCATTATAATGTCCTCTGCTATGAAGCAGAACATGGTTTAGAAATATCTGTGTGTGCACTCAAGTGAAAAAAAGACATTATTGATGCGAAAAAGAAGGAAAAAATCAAAATTATTGGAGAAAATCTTTTATGTCTAATTGGTTCCTTCTGGTTTGTTACTTAAGCAGACACATGAAATTGAAGAAGAAGAAAAAAAAATAGCAAATTTACTGTTTGAAAGTATTTCGATAAAAATATTTTACATTTGATATGGATTTCAGAATTCTATGCATCATTAGAACTGGCCAATAAATGAATCTTAATTAAAAGAATATCAATTAAAAGTTTAAAAAAACAGCCGTAAAAACACCCAACAACCAACATTTAAATGATTTAGTTTTTAAAAATCTATCTCACTCTTAATATTAAATAATAATAAAACTTATATAAATTTCAGAATTAACAATGGAAGGTATTGAAGTAAATATTTACTAAACAAAACAGGATTTGAAAATTTGTAATAAAATAAAATTTTGTTTTATTTTAAATAAACATTTACCAGAAACAAACTAGATGTTAAAATTGATTATACATTAATTAAATATTAATTAACTTAAGAATTAAAAATTAAATAAATATATCAGGTTTAACATATTTTCTATACAGATGTAACTCAATTTATCTCTACTAACATTTTTGAAATCCAAACGTAAACAAATTTTTAAATTTTCTGTATCAAAACATATCAGAATTAATTAAAATCATTATTTAACATACAAAACTTGAATTCAGATCTGATATGTAATAACGTAACATCTGAATAAATTTCATAACAAGAAACGTCAAAATGTACTCTCTATATAATAAGACATTTATTTAAAAAATCAAATTAATAATAATAATAATTAAAAAAAAATCAAATAATAATAACAACAACAACAACAACAAGATCAACTGGATCTTAGAACTGCTATTGCATTTTAACAAATAAACAAGAACTAATTATGTAAAATACAATAAAACAATAATCAGTTTAAACTCGTTTTAATAAATAAAAAAATTATAAATGTCAGAATAAACCAGTCTTAGGTCTGAGACAAACTGGCAAGAACTGGTTCCTGCAATTCATAACTCATTAATGAAAAAAAAAAAAATGAAAAAAAAAACAACAATAAATTAACAATATCTAAACATTATTTTTTTAAATCTACAAAATCGTGACTTCCATTTCGTCTTACCTCATTAGTAACCAGGTAACCACCACCTCGGAAACAAAAACGAAAAATCTGGCTACAGATATTATTTTTCCAAAGTTTCTACCACTCAACTGTAACCATTAAAGCCAACCAAGTGAATAACAATGCTTGCTTTTGTCACCGCTGACTCTACAAAGCAAGATGAACAGCGGTGGAAAATCAAATTAGCTTGGAACCACCCACACAAGTGCGTTTTACCAAGCGACATTCAGCCTGCAATATCATCATTCTGACAAACCGCACACTGGCCAAGGAAAGATTGGCCAAAGAAAAAAGAAAAAAAAAAGAGCAAATATTGTTACAAGACTGGGAGACTGGAGTTTCCATGAAATATTTCGATTTAAGCTAATCTCCTTGGAAAAGACCAGTCGTGTGTGTATTTTTTCATCTTTTTTTTCTCTTTTTTTTTTTTTTTTTTTTTTTTTTTTTTTATCCATTTTCATGTGTTTGTTTTTCTTTCTCTATATTTATTTCATTTTGTATTTTTTTTCTCTCTTTCTTCATCTCTATTTCCTTCATATTTTTTTTCTTTTTAACCTTATCTTTCAATCTCTTTCTTTCCATTTCTTCTCTCTCTCTCTCTTTCTTTTCTTCCTCTCTCTCTCTCTTCCCTCTTTCTTTCTGTCTCTCTCTCTCTCTCTCTTCCCTTTGTTTTGGTCTTTCTCTCTCTCTCTCTCTCTCTCTCTCTCTCTCTCTCTCTCTCTCTCTCTTCTTCCTCTTTTTCTCTCTCTGTCTGTCTGTCTGTTTCTCTGTCTCTCTCTCTCTTTCTCTCTCTCTCTCTCTCTCTCTCTCTTTCTTTCTTTCTCTGTCTGTCTCTCTCTCTCTCTCTCTCTCTCTCTCTCACCTCCCCCCTCTCTCTCTCTCTCTCTCTCTCTCTCTCTCTCTCTCTCTCTCTGTCTCTCTCTGTCAGTCTCTGTCTCTCCGCCTCTACCTCTGTCTGTTATGTAAGTGAATGACAGAAGCTGTCAGAAATGAGCTGGGTGCAATACACGGGTTTTCAGAAGTAATTGCTGTGATTATGGGATGAGCTAAGCTTGCAGTACTTAATCAGTGTCACAGTCGATACAATTAGTCCTCTCGCATTATCAGATGTTCGCTGTAATTCCATCATTAAATGCTTTTGTTTAAAGAAATCGTTGAATAATGGACAATTCCGCAGCGAAAATCAACTCTGACAAGAAGCATGATGAGTGAATCGGAACATCGGTGATAAATTTTGTTTCTTTATTTCCCAATCAAACCAAGAAATTTTTAATTTTTTTTTTTTTTTAATAACTTGTTATTGGGACCATGTTTTTTTTTTGTAGCTCTTTCTGTGTCTCTGTGTGTCTGTGTGTGTTGTGTCGTGTGTGTGTGTGTGTGTCTGTGTGTGTGTGTGTGTGTGTGTGTGTGTCTGTGTGTGTGTGTGTCATTGTGTGTTTGTCTCTGTGTGTGTGTCTGTGTGTGTGTGTGTGTCTGTGTGTTTGTGTGTCATTGTGTGTGTCATTGTGTGTGTGTGTATGTGTGTGTGTGTGTGTGTGTGTGTCTCTGTGTGTGTGTGTGTCTGTGTGTGTGTCTGTGTTGAAAGTGAATGAATGACTATGTATTATGTATGTGTCTGTTTATGAGTGAATGTGTGTGTGTGTGCACATTTATGTGGACATGCATGCATGGCTGTGTCTTGAACATGGTTATATCTGTATCATTATAATATTATACAAACAATTTTCACTATATGACATTTTTTTCTTTATTCTTTTATCATTTTATACAGAACACTTTTTATCCCGATACTGAAATTTGAAGATTTTGTTGCAAATTTCCTTTGAAGCACACCAACATAAATTGTAACAAAACATATTACAAAAATTTTGTTTCACAAATTTATTATAAAAATAAAGGCTCCAAAATATTATTAATAACCTTTTTAGGATGAATTTATTATTACCCTTAAGCTTAAAAAAATATACTCAAACGTATCAACGTTATGTTAAAGTATTCGTTTGTATGTCCCTAGTGTTTTAAACATCGTCAAATTTCGTAAAATCTTTGTTGACTGCAACTGCTACACCTACTTTGTTGCATATTTATGACATGAGTATTAGGTTCGACAGATTATTATCTCAGATCTGCACACAGAATTTAATAAGACTGATAATAATCTCATATCAAATTAATACAAAATCGAAATCCAACATCATTTTCATATTTCTTGAAAATTAATTATGTCTGTATGTGTGAATTGTGTATTTGTATGTGTATGCATAAATGTATGTGTGTATATGAGTATGAGTGTTTATGTGTGAGTGTGTTTGTGTATGTGTGTGTGAGTATGTCTCTGTGTGTGTCTGTGTGTATGTCTGTGTGTGTGTGTTTATATATGTGTATGTGTGTGTATATGAGTGTGAGTGTTTATGTGTGAGAGTGTGTGTTGTGTGTGTGTGTGTGTCTGTGTGTGTATGTCTGTGTGTGTGTGTGTGTGTGTGTGTGTGTGTGTGAGTATGTGTGTACTTTAATACTCTATTAATGGAGCAGTTGAAACATGAAACACTGAAAGGCTCTGGCATTCTAAATGTGAGATTTTGAAACATAAACTAACCTCATTGATTCTGCAAACAGTGCATTATTACAGACTTAACACATCAATAATGGAGTAATAACGCTTGGAACAGAAGACGATAAATGGCACCACTGTTCTTATTAGATACTTGATGAGCCAATAATGTAAATTAATGGTTGGATTGGGAAATAATGTGATGGTCCCAGTCTCCTAAACAAAATTTAATACAAATTTGATACACCAATAAGAAATAAATAAATAGTTTCTCTCACTGGGACACCATCTTTTAAATAATTAGTTACATTATAAGTAAAATAATAATTATGTAGGTTGGAATGTGAAAAACCAGAACCACATTCTTAACTTTATTACTTTTTTTTTTTTTATAAA
>CM022666.1:2503615-2531115 GCA_012295275.1 Chrysomallon squamiferum
CAAATAATCTATCTTTATGAAAATCACTGCATTCAGTACAGTACAAACTAAAACCTTCACCAGATGTCAGAGAATGAACAGTCTCTGTCCTGCTGCATTTTATTATAAACAGTATGATGATGATAAAAGAGCAATATCATTCTACCACAGCTTTTATCTAGCAATTAACTGCATGAATTTTTTTTTTTATTAACATTCCCACGAAAAGGATGATTTAGAAGAAGAATAAATCGCATGCCTCCTAATCTTTTCTGCTGTTTTAGCAGCAAATAATTTGATCAGTGTACCTTTCCGGGAAATAATATATATATATAAAAAAAAAAATTACTTCTGAGACACTGGCAAGAATGGGAAAAAGCCCAATGGATGCAGCCTTTATTTAATCATCACAATATTCTGAATAATGTGAATACTGTGCCGTGACATTCACCTGAAATTAAACTGGTTTTATTTTATGGATCCTCAGTTTAATACTTTATGGATCATCAAATTAATACTGTATAAATCATTGATTTAATAACAGTAAGCACATACTTACTGACATTAAGAATCTAGTGGGTCTTTGCAAAGCAGGTAATATTATTGAATTTCACTTAGATCCAATTAAGGTTCAAGTTTTCATTTTAGCATGCAATTTTCTCCAGCAGTGAGAGCCTTGTTTTAAATAAAAAAAAAAAAAAAAAAAAAAAAAAAAAAAAAAAAAAAAAAGTTTATTCTGGAAAATATAAATAAATATTTGCTTATATATTTCTTTATTGTACCAACATCTTCACCAGAAAGAATAAAAAAAGTGAATTATTTGTTTAATAATTTCATGAATAAGTACAAAAATGTCAACAACCATTTGCAACTCAATGGGCTACAATCATCAAGAATAAAAATCTACATTTAAAATATTTATGTATATGTCTGTGTGCATGTGTGTTTGTGTATGTGTGTGTGTGTGTGTATATATATATATTCATAAATCAAATTTTCTTTAATACTCTCTTTACATCTTCATAAACAAAACATTATGCTAAAAACAAATATTTTAATATCTTCAATGATGGAAAATTAAACAATATTCACTAACAGTCACTACTCTTAAACAATCTTAATGAACAGTCATTACTCTTAAACTATCTTCACAAAGTCACTACTCTTAAACTATCTTCACGGACAGTCACTACTCTTAAACAATCTTCATTAAAAGTCACTACTCTTAAGCAATCTTCACGAACAGTCACTACTCTTAAGCAATCTTCATTAAAAGTCACTACTCTTAAGCAATCTTCACGAACAGTCACTACTCTTAAATGATCTTCACAAAACAACCGTTTCTCTTCAATTCTCAAAAAATCTTTTCGAGAGCCAACAATTAAGCTGCGAAATGACATCTCATTATGATCAAACATTGAGGTCAGCTTGAGACCGCAGCTCTTCGGAGGCCTGCCTGCCTGCCTGCCTGCCTGCTTCTTGTGAATTTGATTTATTAGAGCAAATTGTACACAAAACGCAGCTAAAGAAACAGAAGCCACATGATGTCAATTAACCTTTAAGAAACTGGTGGCCAAATCCTTTCACTGCCTTTGCCCGCCGCCGTTAAACCGAATGCTCTGAAGATTACCTTTTCTTCCTGCTGTTAATTTCCATTTGGCATTCCTAAGCAAATATTATTGCTGGTCATTTTGTGTGTGTTTGTGTGTTTTCACACATCATGGTAACAGAATTTACAGAAGTGTGGTATTTATTTGAATGGTGACTCTGTTTTGTTTTTTATAGCTAAAACGTGAAGATAGGCAAATGAAGATACGAACTTGAAGTAACTGATGAAAACCTGTGTAAATGTTTTTTTTTTTTTTTTTTTAAATTTAAATTTTAACACAGTTGTAGATTTAGGTACCATGCAAATCTCAATCTCTGATTGAATATCAAATATTTCAAAAAATTTTCAAATTGAGTTTAATTTTGAATCTTGAAATACTTTGCAGAATAATAAAGTATATCACAAACAGCTGATGAAGGAAGAGTCAGCTGAGTAATAGAAATTAGAAAAACAATAAAAATATCCACTGCATTCAGTGTATGTATGGTGATTAACATAACTACACAAAGCTGAAATTTTAATAATAAGCAGCTGATCAGCAAACCAAAAAAATATCTATAACAACACTATTATTTGGTTAATATGAATTTCATCTTAAAATTATTATTATTATTATTTTTTTTTTTCATTTTGTTTATTGTTTATTAATGTGGATGGGTTGGGTCCATTGTTTGCCTCTCTTTCTCTAATTGTCTGTGCATTGTAATACGTGAAATTCTAAATACACTAAAACTGATTCTAAACTTTGTGATGGTTCCAAACTGAACTGAATATTCAGTGAAATATATACACCCTTACTGCTAAATGTCTCTTCTGTGTGAACATCACTCCCAGTATCATATGGGAACTTTCAAAATAGATTAAAATAAACAAAATAAATAATTAAGAACTGATATTACCAAACGTATGGCAACATCCAAAATATATTAAAATAAAGAAAATAAATAACTGGGAATCGATATTACCAAACATGTGGCAATTTTCAAAATGTATTAAAATAAACAAAATAAATATCTAAGAATTGATATAATTAACCCATAATCTTCACAGCCGCCAACTTCAAAAGGAAACACAGGTAGTTTACCTCAATGCACCTGTACAACTGTCAGAGTACATTAACTTTACAGCTTACTATAAGAGGCTTCCTTTGACTGTCAGTGTTAATTACCTCAATATATATATATATATATAATTTTTTTTTTTTTATTATTCCTGAACCATTCTCAAAATGATAAAGATCAAAGACAGAAATAATACTATTTGATGCCTTTTACCTCCAAACTGGACAGAATATCTCAAAAAACTTTGGAAACATGCCAAGTACCGACTGATCACAGATTATAATTGGAACTACACATTCAGATGAAGGAATGACTGTTTAAAATGGACATCATGACGTTAAGGATTGTTAGACATTAGCTATGTTGTTTTTTTTTTTTTTTTTTTTTTTAAATAAAGATTGTGATATGAGAGATGAATTCCTTTTCTATAGCAAAATTGGGCTAATTTCAAAAAGAAAAAAAATTAGAAAAGCACCATATTTAAAAAAAAAAGAAAACAGATACAACTACTAGTACAGGTAGAATAGTAGCAGCAACAGTAACATCAATAGTACTACTAGTATTGGTGATGGTGATTAGATGATGGTTGTTGTTGGGGTAGTGGTAGTGGAAACAACTGCACTGGCAGCTGTAGTATTACCAGAACTACTAGTAGTAGTGGTAGTGGAAACTATCATTAATAGGAGTAGAAGAAACAGTAAGTGGTAGAACTATAGCAGTAGTAGTATCAGTAATTGTAACAAGAATAGTTATAGCAGCAGTAATCATAATAGTAATAGTGTTAGTAATGCTAAAATATAAATTGCCAACTCTGTTCTGCAGACTATAAAAGAAATAACAATAAGTATTTTCCAATGATTTGTTAACAACCATACTGATAATGGGCCACTTAAAAAACCTAGATCAGTGATTACAAATAAATAATAAAATAAATAAATAAATAAATAAATAAATAAATAGATAAATAAACCATATTGAACTAAGCCAAGTGTCTTGGACATTATACCAAATTCTGTCTATGTGCCTTAATTCAGCAATGCTTTAGGCATGTTTGTCTTTTAACTGGATTTTGGAGAAAATCACTTCAGCTACAAATGGACTGTGGGTTCAGTTCTGGCTGTTTCTTTGAATAATTTTCCAGTCTCACCATTATTCAATGATTATTCATTCATAGGCTCAACGTACATTGTTCTGTTTACGGGAAGGTGCATAAAATGATTTTCTTATTGCTAATCTCTGCTTACAGTCCATAATGTGGAATAATCCAGTGAACAAAACTAAGATTTGATTTGACAGAGGCTCTTTGCCACTGAGATTAAAACCTGGTTCATGTATGACACCTCAGATCTGAAATAATGATGATTAATTTGTTTTTATCCTAATCTGCAAATACATTTTCGTCTGAAGATAAGTTTTCTTTGACAAAAAAAAAAAAATTAATAATAAATAAAAGAAAAGAAAATAATTTTAGATAACAATGGACTGCAGAGATGTAGAAATTCTCTAGAAAATAATTTCAGACAACAACAATCTGTAGAGATGTAGAAATTCTCGAGAAAATAATTTCAGAAAACAATAATCTGTGGAGTTACAGAAATTCTAGTTTAAAAATGAATCAAAAAAAAAACTGAAAATAAATAAAATTAACAAAATAAAAAAAAAAATAAAATTTAAAAATTAAAACAAATAAACAAACAAAAATCCATAACTTAACAGAAAAAAAATCAGGCATGCCATACCTTAAAAATAATCAATCTTTGGTTCTAAAAAAAGAAAAGCAACAAAACGAATTTAAAAAAATATATATAAAAACAAAACTAAAATTTATTTTAAAAAAAATATCCAAACTAAACTCAATTCTTGAACTAAAATAATAAAAAATAAAAAAAAATAAAAAAACCTATAACATTTACTCAAATACACCTTGGTACTCTAGAAATACATAACACATCGCAGACAAAGCTAGGAACAAACATTGCCAAAAAATGTCATACACCAACAAAACGTTAAAAAAAAAAAAAAAAAAAAATTATATACATTATTATTATTATTATTGTTTCATTCTTGCAAATTCTTTTCTCTTTTGACAGATGAGAATGCAGTGTCCCTGGTCTGAAATCTGGCAACACAATGTGTCAAAATGTCATCGGCTGTTTGCGATTCACCTTGGGACATCTCACACTGAGTGAAACGGAAATTGAAAAGTCGGTGACCACTGGTGTTATTGCCAGCCTTGTGTCACAATGACGTCATCAACGTTGGGGCCGAAGCTGCTGGTAATTAGAGACATCTTTTGTAGCCTTTTTTTTTTTTCTTTTTTTTTTTTTTTTTTTTTTTTTTTTTTTTTTTTTTTTTTGCGTTTCTCTTGTGGAAAGCTGGAGTAATTTCCAACAACTTGAAGTGTTAGCAAGTTGAAAATGAACAAAAGGAAATTAAGAAAATTATGGAAATAGTTGAAGACTGACTGTTTTTTTTTTTAATTTTTATTTATTTAAGTTTTTTTCAATTCTTCTTCTTTTATTTCAAGGATATTGACCTTAGAATGTTAATGAGAGTTACGTAAAAAAAAAAAAAAAATCATAATAAAAATCTTGTCTTTTTAAAGTTTCTTTTAAAACAGACTTATATATTGTTGTTTTATTAAACACACACACAAACACACACATGCATATAATTACAAATAACCTTGAGAAAAGCTTGACAGAGAGAGTATGATAAAAACATGAAGGGAATAATTAGGCTGGCTGTCTGTGAAATGAGATGTTTTTCTAGTAAACAAATTCAAATTGTCCTTGATTTTTGTTCCTTGTATTATTTACTTCAGCTCATTTGTTTATTCATTTATTCATTTCAGTAAAAATAAATCAGACTACATACCCAATGGGAACAAAAAAAACAAACAAGTGTAAAATATAAAAAGCACATAAATTTAAATTTAAAAATTGATTTATAAATTGGTGCTGTTTTAGTAAACAAATACTGCTCTTTTGTTTGTAGACATTACAAATTGCTGATAACTAATTTTGTAATACCTGCAAAAAAAAAAAAAAAAATGGTTTACTATAAGAGCACTAATTTTTTAACCAACAGGTAAATGACTAGTTACCATAGTAACAGTTACCTTGGTATCTTTTGCATAGTACAGCTTTCTTCCTTTTAGTTTGAAATATCTTCTTTTCCATCTCTGAAAATAAATATTTCACCTGTTTAATTAATAATTTCAAAATAACAACAATAACACAATAACAACATAATAATAGTAATTCTTCTAATGATTTAATAATAATACAAATAACAGTAATAAAAAGAAACATAAACAAAACTAATAAACATTCATAATAATAGTAATACTAATAACAATATACTACTAATAAAAAAAAACAATATAAAAAAATAATAATAATAATAATAATAATATCAAATTAAAGAAGAGATGTTTCAGTTACTGAAAAGATGGTTATTTACAATCTATCATTACGAAGCATCAAACATTTCATAAAAGCAATATGAGCCCTTGTTAGAATGGGACATTGTCCAATGAGAGTCCAACAGAAAACTGATCCTTAACCACTCGGAAGAATCCATCTACACAACAATAAGACAGAGATCTCATATGGATTTATATTCAAAATATTCGTCTATTTCAAAAATATTTATATCCAACAATCAAAAACTAAATATAACATGATGAATTCCCATCTTTGGAACATGTACAATTACGTCATAACTACTAAAATTAAAAGCAGACAGATATACAGAAAGGTAAGTAGTCACTACACATTCCCCATCAGACTTAGTCCATGGATTACAATTGTGTATCTACACAACTCGAATATACTTGCAAGACTGAGTCATTTCTAGACAAGACAATATACTTAACAGACTGAGTTCTCAATAAGCTTGTGGATGAAATCACAAGTTTGAGTTAGCGACAATACCAGAACCTTTTCGCTTACCTACTTAATAAATATGACTGATGATGCAAACACATGAATTTCTTTCTACCATAGACATATAATTACATTAATAATTAGCCAGTCAGTTACTTTAACATGGTCTATAAAAAGTAAAATTATCTAAAATTAAGAACAGGTCTGTAATATATTTTCTAACTTGGGACTGTTTTTCCAAGAAAACAAAATGGTGGATATATATATACTTAGCATCAAGATGCCTATAAACACCTGGGCTTCAGTGAAATCCAGTTTTGAATTATTTTATGGAAACTATGGTTTGTTCATGGGAATTATGGATTTTACATAGTTCCCCTGTAATTAAGAATTAAGATTGAAAACTTACCTGGAATGAACTCGTTTGTTTCAGTAGGTACCCTTCTTTTATGCATGTCTGAAAAACAGAAATTAAAGAATTTTGTCAAATATTTGTTTAAAATTAGTTTTTGTTTTTGTTTCCAATACAAAAATATTTCTAAAATAATTTTTTAATAAAAAAATAATTTGACATAAATCACTCATGGACATTGTTTTAAAATAAAAATTAAAAAATCCACAATGAACAATTTTGTATTTCAGTATAATTGTGAAGAAAAATAATAACCAAACATCTTTTTAGAATAATTATAAAAAAAAATTCTAACATTTTTTTTAGAAATAATCTTTATTCTAACAATCATTGTTCTAAATAATTATAAAAAAAAAAAAAAAAAAAAAAAACAATCAACTTTTAGTTTTTTTAAATATTTATTCTAAAACCTAGCAATCGTCTTTTAAAACCAATTATCCAAATATCTAACACAAACACTTCTTTTTTTTTTTTTTTTCAAAAAATAATTCTTCAAAAATAAAACTCTATTTGTCTTCAGATAAGGCCACAAATACAATGACATCAGTTTTTTTTTAAACAATTTTTGTTAAGCAGCAGCTGCAAATTAGAAAAAGATCCAAAAAAAAAAAAAAAAAAAAAAAAAAAAAAAAAAAAACAGACAATAATTTTAAATAAAATTTAACCCAATCAGTCAACATGGGACATGTATTACCTGAATGTGAGATGAAGTCTAGACAAGAAAAATTTAAAAAAAATAAAATAATTTTTTATTTTTTTAAATAAAAATTTCTACTTATGGGATTCACAATTAAAATGTGACTGGAAAATAAATGAAAAAGACCAGCTCTAAATTCTTCCTTGTTTTTAAATTTAGTTTTACTGAAATTATTTGAAAGAGAAAATAAAAATAAAATAAAACACTGGATATTTCTGAAATGAAGAAACTGGGTATGAAAGATTTGTAAAACCTTCTTTATAATTTTTTTTTTTACTTTTTATTTATCCGAACAAATCTTTTAAGATGTCAATAATATTACCAATGATAATAATAATGATAAATGATACAAAGATGATGATAAATGATAAATAATATTAGTAACAATAAAAATAATAATAAATATACAATATAAATAAATAATGATAATAATATTGATGATGGTGAAAAATGACAGCAATAAAAATTCTAATTAATAAAATGTACAATATAAAAAAATAATAACACCAGCAACAATAAAAATGATGATGATAGTAAATAATATAAATTATAATAATATATACTATATAAATAATAACAAGAACAGCAACAATAATGATGACAATAATAAAAATTAATAAAGAATAATAAAAATTGTAATAAAATATTACAATAACTGAGAAGAATAAAACATAATAAAAATATATACTATATAAATAATAATAATAATAATAATAATAATAATAATAATAATAATAATAATAATAATGGTGGTGACTGAATATGAAAAATGAAGAAAATAAATTGAAAATCTGCTGTTATAAAATTCAACTGGCATTCAAAAGCTTTTTTGAAAACCCTTCAAAAGTTTAGTGAGTTTCTTTTATAATCAAGTTTATTTCCATATAAAAATATATTTATTTAGTGTGTCTATATTTATGTGTGTGTTTATTTGTATAATAATTATATATATATATATATATATATATTTATAAATATGTTTTGATATGTTTTGATATTTGGTATTGTTACTTAAACAACCTGCTATATATTTAGTAATTTATATATAACGTGTGCGTGTAAATCATTAGTCTAGTGCTAATTTGCCACTTAGATTAAGTATCTTTCTTAGTTAATAACTAGTGGGAAGGAATGATTAAAGAAACATTTCAGAAGCATTCAATACATAATTAACTGGCAGTTATAATAAACCATTTTAGAAATTTTGGATATTTGTTGAATTTTTGTCATTATTATTATTATTATTATTAGTGTCAGTTATTTTAAAATCCTGTTTGTAGTATTTATTAATTTATTTATTTATCATAAATATTTATGATTTTTTTTTTTTTTTTTTTTTTTTTTTCTGGATAACATCAAAAAGGAGACACAAACTAAAAATAAATACTGGAATTTTAAGAACATGAAAAAGGAAAATATAAAAAAAAAAAAAAATAATAGTAATAAAAATAAAAGATGACAACAAAATTATACATAAGGTCTATTGATTGCATTCTTGATCTTTTCCATGGCAACAGTTTCCATGACTACCAACAATCAAAAGAAATATCCAACAAGAAGAAAGCTATTCTCAATGTCTGTTGATTATTCTTTGTACTTCCAAAGAAATCAGATGATTAAAATTTTCTACTTTTATCAAGAAGCTGAAAATTAAAGATTTCCAATCCTCGTGAATCTTTTTCTTCTTTTTATAAACAGATTCTGTCTGTTATTAATTTTTTCTTTCTTACCTTCCTTCATTTATGTTCAATAGAAAAAAAAAAAAAAAAAAAAATTAATAATTTTTGATTTTCTTAATTTATTTTTATTTTTAAAATCTTATTATGTTGGCTTTATACAATTATTATTCTGACTGTTAATTTGATTGATTATTAAACTGTATTTAATGAAAATAGGATTATTTTATATTCTTTTTATATTTATTTATATATTTTACTGATTTTCATTTTACCTTTTAAATCTTTATTACTAATATTTATTTATTTAATTTATTTATTTATTTATTTATTTATTTATTTATTTATTTATTTATTTATTTGTTTGTTTTTTATTTATTCATTTATAATGGTTTTATATTTAGAAAGTTAAATAAAAATTAAACAAACATACACTGACAAGCAAAATGAATCTGAATTTGTATATAAATATATAAATGACAAAAGTTTTATTAGTATTGTGGTTAGTAGTAATATACACATTTTGTTGTTGTTATATTTTAATTAGAGATTCACTGAGCAAGAAACTAAATTTGTAAAAAAGTTTTTTCTTTTTTCTTTTTTTAACTTCTGTTTTATTAAAAGTATTTTGATATTTTCTGTTTAATATTCTACAGAAAACCAACCAGATGCAGTGTATACAAATAAAAAACAATCATACAGAAACACAAACACACAAACATACATACAGAGATACATACATGTTATAAAAAGTTATAAATGCACTCATACACACAAATACAACATATACACACATATACAAATATATTCCGCAAAATATAATTACTCATATATGTGCACAGACACACACACACGCACACACAAACACACACACACATAGATTCACTTACACTCACTCAAACACACACATCTACACACATACACAGAAAGCAATAAACAACACCACAATGAATAATAATAATAAAAAACTGCAATAAGAAGCAATTAAATAAATAAGCAGTAATCACAGCATATACACCAACAACGCTTATTATCAAACTAATAAATAAATAAATCATCTACAGCTACACAGCTGTAAAAGAAACAGTCAACAATCCATTAAACAAATGTAAAAAATAAAAATAAAAAAAATAAAAAAAATACAAATCTAAAAATCGAGTGCACTGAACTACTCCACTTTTACCTCATGCGACATTGTAACAAAAGCATTTTACTAAAAAACGTGTAGGACACTAGAACAACAGATCTTCTTCTCGCTGAATGAACAGTGTTAGGAGAAGGTGTGTGCTTTATTTACTCTTGGGTCTATTTTTACTTTTATCTCACTTGGAGTAGCAAGTCAGACATGGACAACACTTGACAAACTTCCTGATATGCTGATATGTATGTACGTGTGTGTGTGTGTGTGTGTGTGTGTGTGTGTGTGTGTGTGTGTGTGTGTGTGTGTGTGTGTTTGTGTGGGTGTGTGTGTGTGTAAGCAACTGCACCCATAGGGAAGTCTAGTAATATATAATTAATATAAAAAGTCTATAGATAAAATTGGGTTTGGCCAAAACAAATAAACATATGTCAAATTTAAGTAATTCCTGTTCCTTGTAAGTAAGTAAATAAGTAAGTAAGTAAGTAAGTAAGTAATTAATAATAATAATAATAATAATAATAATAATAATAATAATAATAATAATAATAATAATAATAATAGTAGTAATAATAATAATAGTAATAGTAATAATAATAATAATAATAATAATAAAATATAATAATAATATAAATATAATAATAAAATAATAATAATAATAATAAAAATGTAATAATAATAACAGTAACAATAACAACAATAATATTATAATAAAAAGAATAAAAATACATAAACAACATTTAGTAAACTACTTATAGAGCTCTGTCTGGAACTAGAAAAAAACCTGACAGAAACTGCACAATCATTTGTTCCTACAACCATTCACACATCTAACATGAACTAAACCTCTGGCACTCTGATTACAAAACACACAAATTCCAATGTTCTGTTGGACGATTTCGAGTGTGACATGGTGTTTGGAACTGCTAATACATAAAGATCTACAATCTCTTTTAACCATCTTTAACCATCTTTACTCACAGTTTACTGCCTTAGAGCTATGAGAACCTAGATTCATCAGAAAGTAACAGTTTAAAAGCCAAGATAATGAAAGAAAACTGATTTTCTTAATATTCTGATCACGGAAATCGTATATAAGCAATGCCATTGGGGCCAAAGTTGGGTTGTTTTGTTTTTTGGGTGGGTTTTTTTTTTTTTTGAGAATTTATCTAATTAGAAATGGAAATTATGAATATGTATTAAGTTACTAGCAAGCTATTAATATTAAAAATAATTATAAACATTTCCATTTTTTAATAAATTATTAAACAATTTACAAATACTACATATATACTGGTATAGGCTAGAGTTACCAGTAAGTTATTCAGTATATATCCTATATATAACTGATAGTCACAATACATTATTAAACTATGTGTGTATCCTACAATAATATAGTCTCCAATAAGTTATTACCAACTGTGTAACTTCCAAAAACAGTCACTAGTTAATATTATAGACAATATATCCTATAATAATATGTTCTACAGTTACTGAAGATAGTATAGTTTACAAAAATCATTACATTCTGCAATTATATATAGTATGTTATTAAATATTACATGTATCCCACAATTAGAAAGTCACCAATATACTGAAACAGACAATTCATCCTACTGAAACAATCAGCAGTAAGTTATTAAATATACTGCATACCCACAGGTAACATGAATCACAGTTATTTGAATCATTTAAAAATGCCTGTAGATGCTAAAACAAATGAATAATCCACAGTTTAAGTTATTAAATATGCACAGATAACTGATGATCAATAATATATCTGTGTAAATGTAGAAATATATATATCATTTGTGTATGTGTATGTATTTATATATAGGTAAATAAGTATGTACATACATGTTAAAATATGCTACATTTCACGGCATAAGATTGAGAATTATTTTTTTTTAAATTAACATTTATATTAATTATCTGATGAACACTCATGTTACAAATCAAATATTACTGAACATTTTTTTCCAACTGATTCAGAGATATCAGTGATAATGGACATTTTTTTTTTTTTTTTTTTTTGTGTGTCATTTGTGGACAAGAAAATAATACTGAACAAAATATCGACATACAAAGCTGCATCATTCAGACAGTTGGTTATTAAAACATTACCTGAGATATTTTATTACAAATATTTGCCTTGCTCTTCTGCTGGCAATCAGCTCATTGTGTGTATTTGTTAGTGGAGTGGAACCCCAGGGATGTTAACCAAACATGGCAGTTTTTTTTTTATTGTATCTGAACCATTTACAGATTCGGTCTTGAAACTGAAAAAAAGGTTGCTAACAGGATTTATATAATCCCATGAAAAATAAAAAATTTTTTTTTTTTTTTTTTAAATTTAAAAATCTGTTGCAAGATTAAAATCAAATTTATTAATAGTTTCTGGTTTTGAAACAGATAATGAGACAAAGACTGGAATGAAAAAACAAAACAAAAAAAACAAACAAACGAAAAAGCCATTCTCGTTATAAGTAAATTTAAATTGACTAATACTGTAATGATTTGACCGTGTTATGGTCAGATGACAACCGTATCAGGTTTATTTGAAATCAGTAGTCACGCTTAGTCTATCAAACTCTGATGTCCGTACAAATTTGTATCAAAATCAATGGTCAAGCTTAGATGACCACACAAACATTATGCGAATCACTTGTCGTAATTTGATGACCGTGCCAGCTTGAGGTAAACTAGTGGTCAAACTCAGATAACCATACAAATTTGTATCAAAACCAATGGTCAAGCTTAGATGACCACACAATCTTTATGTGAATCAGTGGTCAAGCTTAGACGATCAAACCAGCTTTATATAAACAAGAGGTCAAACTCAGATGACCATATAAAACTTGATCAAAATCAGTGGTCAAGCTTGGATGACCACCCCATCTTTATTGTTAAGAAGTGATAAAGATCTGAGATTTTATCTTTAAACACCTAAAGCTGTATTTATTTTTATAGTTTCAGCCATAAATATAATGAGAAGCTACTAAAATTCTTATCTTGAAAGAAACAAAAACATGAAAAAAATACAAAAACTGAAAAAACAAACAACCCCGCCAAAGACATGTAACATGAAAATCAGTTTCATGTCATACTAACAAAACACAGGAGTGAAGGTCTTTAAAAGAAAATAAAAATAAATAGATCAGCAACAACAACAACAACAACAACAGCGTCATCATCTCCAGACAATGTTACACTAGCAAAATACCAGAGAGAGGTCTTATAAAAAACAAAAAAAACAAAACAAAAAAGTCCCAAAAACCTAAAAAGAAATGAAAAATATCAGTAAGAACAACAACAACAACAACAACAAAAATAATAATAATAATAAAAAGGCAGCAACAACAAAATCAAAAAAAAAAAAAAAAAAAAAATCAAATTTGAGATATTTAACAACCTGAAAACCAGCTTCATATCAGATTGAAATGTTATGCTAGCAAAATATCATACTAAGGTCCTGTAAAAAAAACAACAAAACAAACAATGTAAGATATTCATCATCCTGAAAACCAGCTTCATCATCTCTTGTCTAAATGTTTTACTGACAGATTTGAGGTCAATAACCTACCGGTCATCTGATAATTAATTTAAAATTCCAAATTAGACTCCATTGATAAACTGTTTTAACTCTTGAGTGCTGTGTGAGATATTATCTTGTATAACAGTGTATTATCAGAAGGTATTGCATGACTCATTTTCTCTCATTCTTAAATTATGTTGTATTGTTTTGTTACTTCATTTACCATCTACCTTCTGGTGCAGTGTTCTCCATTTTATTAAATACAGATATTTCTTGTCTCTGAATATTTAATGTTTGAAATTATTTTCTTATTAATTTTTTTAATAAAATGTAGATTTTTGTGAGTTATAAATACAAAAATTAAATACAGTATTGGATTTTTGATATATATATATAATTATTCTTTTTAACAGCATATTGAATGTTGTATTGGATTTTAAAATATTATGTAAGAATTTCAGTTTATTCTTTGAATAAATAAAACTGTCATTTAAAAATAATATTGTTCTTTTTTTTTTTCTTTTTTTTCCAGCCAAAAATTAAAAAAATAAATTAATAATAATAATAATAATAATCATTAAATAAATAAATAAATAATAAAATTAATCAATAAAACAAGTTCCTTAAATTTTTTTTTTTTTCATTCCATATTGTTTTATTTTATTCTTATTTTATTTTAATTTTCATTTCATTCAATTTGTATTATTTTATTTCTAAATTATTATTATTATTTATTAATTTATAAAACAAAATATTTTATATTCATAAATAAAACAAATATCAAAAACCACACATTTCCTATGTCTTAATTCAGTAATTTTTATTTTCCAAACAAAATAAAAAGATAAAAAAAAATATATTTAAAAACCAAACCCCAAAATGTAATATTGGTCTGCATAACCAGGTTGGAACAAAAGTTCATAGTGTTTTCTTAGAAAAATTCCAAGACAATATTTAGATATTTGTGTCTTTTTTTCCTCTAACTTTTATCATCTTGGAAACATCTTCACCGATTCCATTCTTCCAAACTTTTGTACCAACCCAATGCATTAATATTTAATTAGGTTTATTTTATTTTAATTTTTTAAAAACATTTTTTTATTTTACAAAGATTTAAATAAAATAAAATAAAATAAGTAAATAAATTAATAAATAAATAAATAAATAAGAAAATAAATAAATAAATGAATAAATAAGAAAATAAATAAATAAATAAATAAATAAATAAATAAATAAATAAATAAATAAATAAATAAATAAATAAGAAAATAAATAAATGAATAAATAAGAAAATAAATAAATAAATAAAATAACATAACATAAAAGTAAATATCAACTATATTACATGCTAATACATGAATATTTAATTTGCTGGATTTTTCTCTTTTTTTTTTATTCATTTCCACAAAGAATTCATCTAAACACACACAAATAAGATCACATTTTCCACAGCTTTATTTAAAACCCTTTTGATCCAAGCACAAACAGCAGGTTTCAAAATGATACACATTTAAACACACATACTTTGGGAAATTATATTTCAGTGTGCACAGATTTGTAGCAAGGAAGCGAATTTGTGTCTTCATTAACTTACATACCCACAAGGCCGAGCAACTCTTCCCAAGAGTCCACTTTGCGAAAGGTTACAAATTTAGTCATTAATTGTTAATAAACTCGCGTAATCACTCGATAGATGGGGGGGAGAAAGAAGCAGCACTGTTTAGTGACCACGTCCTTACATCTGTCTCTGTGTGTGTGTGTGTGTGTGTGTGTGTGTGTGTGTGTGTGTGTGTGTGTGTGTACAGAATTGATACAGTTTTATTTGTTGGTTATGATTTCTTTCCATATGCATGGGTTTTACATATGATAGGTTTGCGAGAAATAACGAGACAGACAGACAGACAGACAGACAGACAGACAAAGAGAGAAGTAGACTGAGAAACTGAGAAAAAAGTAAAAAGGCAGAAACATAGTTGCAGTCAGGGAGACAAATGTAAATCAGCCAAGAGGCAAAATTTTGGACAGATCTGCTGGCAAAAAGAGAAAAACAGAGACAGAAAAGTAGAAAATATATATCAAGAAATTGATAGTATATCACACACACAGAGAAAAAGTCTGAAAGACAGAGACAAGACAAAAAGAAGGAAAAAGTCAAGAGATACTGATACAGTTACTGAGGTATTGGAGCTAGCATGTTTTATGTCTTTAAAGATAAAAATCTGAATAACTTGTTCTGATAAAGCTGGTATGGTCATTTTAGCTTGACCAGCCAGTATTTCTGAAAAAACCTCGTATGGTCATCATAGCTTGACCAGTCAGTTTCTGACAAAATTGGTAAGGTCACCTTAGACAAACCTGTCACTATTTCAAAAAAAAGCTGATGGGTCATCTAAGTTGACCAATATTCCCGATAAAGCTGGTTATGGTCATTTCATCTTGACCAGCCAGAATTTCTGAAAAAAGAACCTGTTATGGACATTTAATCTTGGTAACTCTTCATGATGAAGATGATACGGTCATCTAAGCTTGACCGGCCACCACTTCTGACAAAGCTGATGTGGTCATCTTAATCTGACCATCCAGAGTTTCTAAGCTCGACCATACAACTGCTGCTGTGACCTCAGCTTGACCACACTGTTCCTTATATAGCTGGTGTGGACATGTAAGCTTGTTAACAGCAAAGCTGAATTGGTCGTGTGTGTGATACTGAATTAAGTGATCAAAATGATGTCATCATTATGTGTCTTTCCCCGTCAAAACTTACGCTAAGGAATTTTTGTTAAGTAATATTTCAACGTGTTATTTAATTAGTGATGAAAAGGTGTCAGATAGAGATGCCTGGCGTTAGAACAAAATCCTTTTATGTCGCATTTTAAAGAAAGTATTAATAATAAAAAAGATATATATGATTACTTGGTTAGTATCTTAAAGTTAACACACGTTAATTCTTGCATCTATAAATTTGATAAGCATGATAAAAAAAAAAAGATCAGTTTAAAGCTTTTTCTTTTTGTATTTTCAGAATAAGTAATATCTAAAAATGTAAAAATGAATAATATGAAATAATAATAATATGAAACAATAATAATAATAATAATAATAATAATAAAAAGTTCTTTTGGTGATTTTCATTTAATTTTATAAATTAACTATAATAAAAAAATATCAATAACATGGATTTTAGTTTTATTATTTTCTGTAAGAATAAAAAAAAAGATCTGAAAGGAGAAAATATTTTCTTTTACTTTTTCTTTATCAGTTTCTCAGCTCCCTCTTTCTTTCTTTATCTAAAATGTTATATTTTCTTTCGTAAATAAATTAATTAATTTAAAAAAAAAAAGAAAAAAAAGAAAAATGAAAAGGACAGCACCATAAAAAATATTTAACTTTCAGTGAACCCAGATTTTAAAGCTTTAATAAGCTTTTTTTTCTCTTTTCTTTAATTTAAATTTTACAGGTGATCATTTACAACTCAAATTTTTATTTCAAACTGGAATAACTGCCAAATTGGAAGGAAAATGTAATGGTGGAAAAAAATTATAAACTTAAAAAAAAAAAAAAAACTGAAAAATAAATCTTATTGACAATGACATGCATGCTATCTCTGTTATTGTTGTTGTTGTTATTATTATTATTATGACAGCTAGTATATTATTGCTGATAATACAACATAAGAAACATCATCATCATCTTTATCATAAAAACTAAGTATATACTACATATAAAGTGTAATTTTTCAAAGTCCAAAACAAACACACAAGCACAAGCAACTTTAAGCACTGAGAAACAAGATTAATTACTGAACAACTTCTAAATAATTTTATTTATTTACACAAGACTATCTAATGTCTTGCATGTTGTTCTAATATACTATTGAACAGCAGTGTGTTCAAGTATTTCTATAATTAGTATCCAGCAAACTTTTATGGCTTCTTACACTATAAACTTTATATTACAAAGCTTTTTATAAAGCAATAAAGTGAATCAGAGAAACAAGCCAAGCAGTGCATTAAGCTCAAGTTTAATTTTAATTGCAGTCATGTGTCTGTCTGTCTGTCTATATGTATGTATGTATGTATGTATGTATGTATGTATGTATGTATGTATGTATGTATGTATGTATGTATGTATGTATTTTATATATATGCATACACCACATACACATATATACATATACTCTCTCTCTCTCTCTCACACACACACACACACACAATATCATGCACACAAACAAAGAAAAAAATGCATCTTAGACAGGAACAGACAATATATAGGACCGATCAAAATTTGATAAAATACACAAATATTATTACAAACTCTATGAAATGAGGCATCTGAAAGGGTGATTACAGACATTCAAAATGTTAAAGTACTTTAAAAAAAAAATTAAAAAGTGATTTAAATAAATAAAATAAATATATAAATAAATAAATATATAAATAAATAAATAAATAAATAAGAGTTAAGTAAAATAAACAACATTGTTATATTTTCCTCTTACACAAAACAATACTGAAAAAAATAGATAGATAAACAGATAGACAGATACACATACAGATAGATGTATTAAAAAAAATATTTAAATTAAAAATTTCACACCTTTATATGGAAACAACAAGAGTAAAAGATGTATGACAAATATGAAACAGGTCTTGCCTTTCTGTGTGTACAATTCAGCTGCAGAAAACACGACATTCCCTTTATAAACCTGTGTAGAAAATCATTGACCAGGCACAATTAAAAATAACGAAGCAAACAAAACTAATGATATACTGTCAGGTATAAACCTCAGTTGCAAAATCAATTCATGCCACATGTCAGAAAGTTAGGAATGGTTCTGATGCTCAGTTGGAAATAACAGTTGAACGAAGTGTCAGTGGCTGCAGGATCAAAACCTTCTCGTCGGTGCTATTTCCCGTTTTTGACAAATGCTCTCGTTGGAAGTGTTAACGTGTTTTTGAGGCATGACATCGTGACTGGTTTTATTAAACACTTTGGTGAGTGCAGTCCTGTTGAAGAACAGAACAAGGTATGGTTCAGTGTTAGAGTATATCAAGATGTGGTAGGCAACTGGATCAATCCTTCTTAGTGGACCCATTGAGCTGTTTCTTATCCCTGCCAAAGACCATGCAGAATACTGTTTATGGGAGGGTGCATATAAACCTTTAAGAGTTTCTTTGATACTAGTTTGAAAACAAAAGTCCATGAAATGGATACTGAGAGTTTTCTGTCATCTGAATGTTCCTGAATCATAATTATGTCTGTAAAACCAAACTGTGTCATTAAACAAAACATTTCATTCCTATTCCTCTTTCTGGTGGCTTGTAAATACATCTACAGATTGTTTTGTTTGTTTAAACTATCATGAAAAGGACAGTCCATGTAATGGCAGGAAGATTAGATCTCGTGGACCATGGAATCACAGGATTCTTCTCTCGTGTTGTAATTTTATAATTTTAAATTGTGTTCAAATAAACCAACCTTCTATCCTTTTTTTTTAAATTCATTTTTGATTCTTTCATTCTTTCATGTTAGAAATTATGTAAAAATAATAAAAACAATGACTGGCAGTAATATGTAATGATGTCATTAAGGCACATGAAGTTTTTATAAATTGCAGGTTTCAAACCATTTATCCAGTTTCCAGAAATCTTGGGGAAATTCAGAAAACTAGCTACTTTTGAATTAGTCAAGCTTTGTTTTAGTTTCCAAGAAGCCCATTCAAGTGAGAGTGTTGCTGTTACAAGGGACCCTATCATGTAAGTCATTATTTGTTTCAGTTTACTTTCTTTTTCATTGTTTATCATGTCTGAAAGACTAACACAAACATAACTTGCTAGTGAAAAGCATACTCTATTCAAGTATTCTGATAATGGTAAGTCAATTAATACAGACTAAACACTAAACAGGCTATTTTCTTTACAGTTTCAGTCTTTATTTTTCATTGTTTGTTTTTTATATTTCAAGTAAAGATTTGTTCTGTGTCCAGAAATCTGGACCCTTCCCAGTCCCAACCTTGTCAGATAAAAAGGTTCATTAATGTATATGATTAATTAATGTAAGGATGAATCAGTGAATGAAAAAAAATATTGTTGGATCAGAAAAAAACAAATGAGTAACAGCGCAAAAAAAAGTTTAGCAGGAAGTAATAAAATGATGAATGATGAATATCATTGTAAATCAAAAGTATATGGAAATTATATCGTGAAGTCTTCTAAAATGTAATAATGATTAAAAAAATGAAAATTATAGAGTTAATAAATTTACTTCAGTATTATATGTTTTTGAGACTTTTATTTCTAATTTATATATATTTCAATTTAAGATCAAATTAAAAACTATTTTTGGTTACAATAATTGAATTAGAATAGAGTCAGTGCTTGCCTTTTCACCAAGTGCAGCTGCATTTTAGAAAATAAAAATAAAAATATATAAAAAAATAAAAATAAAATAAATAAATAATAAAATAAATAATAATATAATATAAATAAATAAATAAAATAAATGAAAGAAAGAAAATAAAAGAAATAAAGAAAGAAAGAAAGAAAATAAAAACAAATAAATCTAACTGAATAGTTTTTTTGTCACAGATGGAAAATAATGAATAAATGAGTAAATGAATGAAAGAAGAAAGAAAAAATGGAACTGAATTTTTGTTTAGAAATATAGAGGGAAATATAATGAATTACGGAATAAAGAAAAGAAGGAAAAATAGCTGAATATATGATAAAAACTAATTGTAACAGTCTGTTGTCATGGAGATGGGAATACAGTGAATAAATTAATGAATTAGTAAATGAATGAATGAATGAAAGAAAGAATGAAGGATAAAACAGCTGAATTCACGAATATAACCTTTTTTTTTTTTTTTTTTTTTTTTTAAAGTGAATTAACCACTGAACTACAACCCATGGGAAATTGAGCTCATTACAAAATCTAATTCTAACACCACAGGCTTTTTCTTGGCAGACATGAGTGTGTAACAGATGAATGCAAGTTCAACAATTCTTCAACACATTTTAATGTTAGCAATTGTTGTATGTTGGATTGTTTTGTTGGTTTTTTGGTGTGTTTTTTTTTTAAATATTAGACAAAACTGATGTCAGCATTTCACAGGCAATGCATTCTGATTTATTCACTGACAGGTAATACAGATATCCTTTCCACAGACAGAAACCACAACTTTTAATAAACCAGTCGCAGGACCCTGGTTAGAATGGGAAAATAACATAATGGGATGGGAGCTTTAAAGAATATTGGCAGCAAGGTTGCTTTTTAAATATCCTTCCCACACACAACTTTTAACAAACAAATATAGCTGTCCAGAAAGGGAAAAATGTTTAATGAGAATATAGAAAAAAAAAATGGCAGCAAGAAAATATTTTAATTATGGACCTTCTCACAGACAGTAAAGTAGATACAACAGTTTGTGATAAATCATTCACAGAACCCTGGTTAGAAAGTCAAGTAGCTTGATGAATAACATCAACAGCAGGAAAACATTTATAATGCACCTTCCTACAGACTACAAAACTGCAACACTACAAGCATCTGACAAATTGGTCACGGAACACTGATCCGAAGGGACACGAGTTTAATGAACCTGCATCCTGTCATTATGCTCTAAACACGAACTCTAACCACAGATCTGGGATCTGCCCCTGGAGCATGACAAAGACTGCAGGTACAGAAACCTGTTCGTTACTAGTCTATTGTCCAAACATGACCAGTATTCCACTGGTTGAAGCTATAAATACTCCGCGAATCTGATCAGAACACGAACTCCTGTGTGTAAGTGTAAACATTACAAGGTTTTGTAAGAGCAGTGATTTACCGTGCGCTGCAGCAGTGATTTAATAGTCGGTGTGCTTAATACACTTAAATGTTATCCGAGGAACACTGCTAATCATTTTGTTTTTCAACTTAGAAACTGCAGAAAGCTCTGGAGGTTAACATTTTGTGCATGACGTTTTGTCTCTTTCAGTCTCTCTGGATTTCTGTGTGTGTGTGTGTGTGTGTGTATGATGTGTGTGTGTGTGTGTGTGTGTGTGTGTGAGAGTCTGTCTGTCTGTATAAAGGTATGAGTATAATGTGACTGGGTTAGAATACTAACAGATTGTTAACAGAGCTTATGGACACACAGACACATAAATATACACAAACATACATACATCCATGCATCTGTGTATCCACAAACACACACATACCCACACAAACAAACACACGTAAACACAAACACACACATATACATACACACACACACAAACACACACAGACACACCCAAATAACAAAAACACACATCTTGAAAAATACCATTTTCCACCATCACCACCACCACCAAAAAAAAAAATAATTAATATCAATAAGTGAAAACTCTCAAGTTAAATCCATCACATTAGTGGCAGGCTCATCTGTGTAAATCCTCACCATCTGTTCTATCTACTTCTAACGAGATGACAGGTATGCAGACAGGTGGCTACTTAAGGGTTAAACCAACAGAACAACAACAACAGCAGCAGCAGCAGCAACAGCGTGTTGTTCACCTTTTCACACACATCATAATTTTAATATCAGTCTACAGATGCTCTCTGAATAGTCAGGATGAAGCTTTGACTTACGACGGAGGATGCTGGGCACGTTTCAAACCTAAATCTGTCTCAGATCAATGGCAGGTGATGAGAAACGGAGAAGTAAACATTAATTAACTTTGTTAAAAATTTTAACATCTCGTTTCGCTAATTATTCCCTTCATGCTTAAATCGCACTTTCTCTGTTAGGGCTTTTTGCTCAAGGTTGTTTGTAATTATATAGATGTGTGTCTGTGTGTGTTGTTTTGTGTTTGTGTGTGTGTTTATGTGTGTGTGTGTGTGTGTGTGTGTGTGTGTGTGTGTGTGTGTGTGTGTGTGTGTGTGTGGGCATGCATGCATTAATGTGTCAAACACACACAATTTCTTATTTTAAACAGTTCTTTTTGGGTTTTTTCTTTGATATTCTTAAAAATAAATATAGCTTCTTCACATACTGTAACTAAATTTTGAGGTGATAATTGTTTAAAAAAAAAAAAAAAAAAAAAAAAAAAAATTTAAAATGGTTTGCTTACTGATATGCAATACATCTCCTAAATGCAACCTATGAAAACAAAATAAATCAGATATACAGAATAAATCAATACAACGACTCTTGTAAAATATCAAATTTCCTTAACAAATTCAACCACACCCTAAATACAATTTAAAATAATAATAAACCTTTCTTATTTATTAAATATTTTGGTCCCCATAATTGAAGTAAAATTTGAAAGTACAAACACATGCATGCATGCTTGACAACATAAATAAACCTTCAAATCACACACACACACACACTTCTTGTGAAATATTCTGTATAAAACAACTTGGGTATATCTTCTTCATCTTTTGTTCTTAATTATTTTCTCTTTTTTACCCTCTGATTATGAATTTTCATTACAACTCTAATACAACATCTCCCTTTGTTACGAAACTGTTTGGGCCTCACAGTAACGTCATTTTACAATGCATACAGCCTATAACAGTCACATAATTTACATGCACGCACGTTTGGGTGAGCCTTTGAGTGTCTGAAACGAATAGCCTATAACAACCGTATTATCGTTTAAGCTATTAAATTTACAATGGTTTAACAATTGCTAGGTAATAAATAAACTTAAAAATAAGCATTTTATTTTGCACTCGCACGTATGGCCGCATTGCATGCATTCGAATCACGTAACACATTGTTAATTCAACAACCGTGCAATACGACTAGTATCTGTTTACACGCACAGTACTTCAGTTCATACTCTATATTAATTTATTAATTGACTTGTGAAACTGCTACAGCTGTAGTCACATGATCAAGTTACCAGCTGGCTTTTTGCGAGGATAATTCACGAAATTCTACTCCGATGGTTTTCGTCGCTTTTATTTCTGTATTTATTATTCTGTATTCGAGCATATTATTCCGACACGCCTGCCTCTGTGGAATCATTTCTGTCTGTTAACAAGCAGATGTTTAATGAGAGAGAAATCAGTAATTACAATCCGTAACCTCACATTAATGTTGCTGTGTGCTTAATTTATTGATTTAGGGTCAGAAGTAAGCATCAGGTGTGCATATTAACACACGTTTTTGACTTGCATGGTCAAACCACCGAGTAAAAATATCTTGTTTTAAAAAAAAAAGATAAATAACAACTGTTTGTGATTTCCCCCATTACGGTTCTTATACATTGAATTTGTTTATTTAAAAATAACAGGTCAGTTTAACGAATGTTTAAATACACTAATAAATACAAGTACACCTTACATGGGTAAATTACATATTTCAGGTGTTATCTAAATTTTAAAAAATGATTTAAATTTTTTTCAGAAAGAATGTTACGTCTCACTGAATTTGTTGCACGCTATGTTGATTTCAGATCACAGATCAGTATTAAGAATATTTAAATATGATAATAAAGTAAACCACCAATTTCAAAGGTTATCTAAAGAAAAAAAATGTTTAAAAAAAAAGATGAAAGAGTAATAATGATCTGATACCTCCCATTAAAGTTTTCACACACTAACTTTATTGATTAAGTATTAAGAACATTTAAATATGATAATAATAAAGTACAAGTCTGTTTTACGCTGGTAAGTCACAAACTCTTGAGCTTATCAGTGCATTCAGTGCAAACAGACCAAATATCAGGATCCACAAAACAGGATCTTTAAAAATATTTAGGTTTCTACGTTATTTAGAGATTGTCACAAAAATATTTCTGTTAAGAGAAGATATGCCTGTTACCATCATCATTTGAAATAATTTTTTTTTTAAAAATGGAAGAAAAATACATATGTATGCCTTTAAATTTTGTATTATCATACTTCATTGTTAGCAGAGATTGGAATATATTTTTGTTTTTAAATTTAAACTATGTAAAACCTAAAGTACTGAAGACTTGAAATATATGTTATATTCAAAAATTGCAACCTGCACAAGAAAACCATGCAAGTTTATTTAATAAATTCTTAACATCTTTAATTAAACCTTGCACCAAGAATAACCTTTTTGGGAAAGAAATATATATATTTTTTTCATTTTTTTCATTTTTTTTTTTTTTTTTTTAAATTAGAAAAAGAGATTATTTTGTTTTTCACTGACAAAATGAAAGCTGCTGATGAAGATATTAAATGTTAAATGTCATGCAACACCCAAGTGTATACAATTGTAAAATGCCAATGTTTTTGTGTGTACAGAGTGGATAAAGAATTGTGTTCTTTAGAAATAGATATAAAAATAATTTTATAACTGAAAATATTTATAAAAAAATAAAAAAATCTATAATGAAAAATATTAACAATACTTTTATAATAAAAAATATATATATTTTTTAAAATTAAAAAAAAAATAATACATTTTTAACAATGGAAGATATTAACCATACATTTTCTGTATTTACCAATATTAATACTTTTATTAAGAAAATATTTATTAATATGTAACAAATCATCAAAGGAAAATAATTTCCTTAAGTTGTGTGTGTGAATGAGTAAAATGGTTGTAGGTGTGTCTGTGTATAAGAAACATATTACAAGACCTGAATTAATTTTTTTTTTAAATGCACACACACACACACACACACACACACACACACACACACACACACTAACCCATGCATACATATATGTATATATATATATATATATATATATACAAATAAATATACACATAAATACATACACATAAACAGAAATACATACAAATATATAGACACACACACACACACACACACAAAATCAGACACCAATTAAACTACACTCTATTTTATGTAGTAACATCAGTTACATTAACAATATTTTATTGATAACTATTTCCAGATTTCCCATGAATATTAATAATGTACCTTTATTTAGTTTAGATGTGCATTATAATTTTTTTTTTTTTTTTTTTTTTTTTTTTTACTCTTACAACAGAATTATTCTGTCAATACACATGAAACATAATCAGCAGGCCAAAAAAAAAAAAAAAAAAAATCAAAAATAATAAAAAGCTCTGTGTTGACATATTGTGCGACAGGTGTAGTTATTAATGGCTCTTGTTAACGTCTGCACATGATGTCATTACAAAGTGACAGTGCCACCTAGTGACAATAGTAAACTGTTAGAGGAGATATTGATAAAACTGCTTTCAGTGTGTACAAAAGATCCCAGTAATATTGTGGCAGCCAGTAGAGCGATGAGAAAAAAAATAATAAAAATATATAAAAAAAATTCTACAGCTGTAGAAAGGTTGCCTAAGTGGTGAATGGGTGGGGTGGGAGAGACAGAATGAATGAACGGATAACCAATGAATGAATGGATGGATAGGTGAATAAATATTTGTTGAGCGAGTGTGAGAATGGATGAATGGATGGATGAATATTTGTTGAGTGAGTAAATGGATAACTAATGAATGAATGGATAAATGAATGAACATTTAGTGAATGAGAGAGTGGATGGATAGATGGATGAATATTTGTTGAGGTATGTGTGAGTATATTTATATGTCTAGATTTGTATGAATGTGTGTGTATGTGTATGTGTGTTTTATCTAGAGTCATATATATCTAAATTGATGTGCAGGTGTGACTGTATATTCTTGTACTGTAATTTTGCTCTGCATATGTGTATGTGTGCAACTTTGTATGGGTTTTGAAAAACAACAAATATACCTGTTTATCTAATTTACTATAATTTATTACTATAAAATGACTAATAAATGGAGTATTAAATATTAATGTGTTTTATTGTTTATTTTTTGTTTTTTTTCTTTCCAAAAAACAAATATAAAAAAATTAATTAAATTAATTTTTAAATGTGTAATAATTAAAATCAATTAAATGGTTTTAAATTTAAAAGAGAAATAATACAACGAAAAAAAAAATTAAATTAAAAATGCATCAACATGAAACAACACCTTTTTAGTTTTAGCCTTAAACTCAGTTACTGTTGCAAATATCATTTAAGTATTTATTTCAAATTAGAGGAAACTCTGGATCCGAAATATGGTCAGACAGATCCAGTTTCCGATATCTTTGTAGTTGTTGTTATTTGCAGACAATCCACATGACATTTAAACTAGACAAATATAAATAACATAAATTTCAAATGCTGAAGTTAATCTAAACACCTCTGAAAGAGAATCTGATATTATCTATCTTAATGTTTACCATCAATATACTGAAATGTTTTAAGAACAAACATTTAATGTTGCTGTTATTTGAATGTTCATGTCTCTGGGTTTTTTTTAAACAGAGATCTATAAAAAAAAATATATATATATTATAATGCAAAATATTCACTTTAAAACATCAGTAATAATGTTCAGGCTTTTGTTTTTCTTTCATTTTTTATTTGCCTTTTCTAAACAAATTAAAATCAGATATAAATTTACATATACAGTTCTAAAGCATGTTACTAACTGCTATATAAATAAAATGTGTAGGTATTTTAAATATCAGTGGA